>JAJPUD010005088.1:65058-77706 GCA_023553655.1 Myrmecobius fasciatus | reverse complement strand
TCTGTGTCTCTCCCTTCTCTTTTGCTTTTACCTCATTTTTCCTGACCCCACCTTCTCTCAGGAGTTCAATTTTCATTTTCCTCCTCAGACTTCCCTTCTCTAAAGTAAGGTTTTAGCCTACATATTATCCTGTGATGACATTTTTCTTTCTTAATTATTTACATTGTGCCCTTCTGTCATAGTCCAAAGCACATTATATTTCTTACTAATGAGTCATATTCTGCTATGTTATGACATTCCTCTCCTCACTTTAAAGTGTAGGGAAATACATATGGTACACATGCAAAAAAGAAAATTATGATTCATATCCTCAATAAGTTATATTTAACACTGTCTTCATAAGGATTTATATCTGAAATGCTTACTAATTACTAATTAATGCCAATTACAAATTTACCAGCTATCTCCTAAGTGAAATAAATCATGAGTAAGAGTAAGGTATCACAGGTTTAGAGCTAAAAGGGGCCTTAAAGGCAAACCAGTCCAACCCCTTCATTTGTTGATAATAACAAAGGTCCACAAAAGTTATATGACTTGCTTGATCACCCACATTAATTCTCTTTTCTTCAATTACAAAACTACTATGTAATGATATTCTGCATTAAGTACAGAAGGTCATAAAACCAAGCAATAGAGGACCAACTGCAGTGAGTTCTATTATTAGTCTCTTGAAATTGAAAAGGCCCTGGCTGTCACAATAGGCTTTGGGTGACATCTGGACTAAAAAATCTAAAGCAAAACTGGAGGAATAAAAGATCATCTTAAAGTCAAGAAAGTTTTCTCTTCAGCTTAAAACCATTTTCTTCAACTAATTCTCATAGAGGAGGACTATAAGTTCCTTCACCATATTGGTTATAATCTTCCAGGAACATTCCAGATTGTCTTTCCTGAAATTTGGTTCCAGGAAGGTCTTTGCTTATTTTCTAAGGATTAATTAGATTCTTTTATAGAAAGCTTGCCAATACTTGGGGTGGTTTTCATTTTTTAACTATTCTCTTCCCTAACATATCCCTTTTCATTGTGGGCTTGAATGATCTTCGAAACACTTGAATCCCTCACATCCATAGCAGGATAGTGCTATGCATAATTGACATATGCTCTTTATTTAGGAGCCACAACTTTGGCACATTTCCTTGGAGTAATATTCATTCTTAAAAAGCCACAGATTTAAAATTTCAATAAAAGACAACAGTGAAATATATGTGACAAAAAAATGGGTACTCAATTCAAAAAGAACTCTTTGTTGTCATTTTTCAAGTCAGATCTATCTGGTCATTAATTCTGAATTAGTCTAGTTGTGTCTTTGCATACACACACACACACACACACACACACACACACACACAAAACCATCACTTTCTTGAAATGAACCCAAATCAAAATTATTGCTTATCCCAATTAAATTCACATGCCACTCGGATTCAGTAGACCAACAGTCCAAGTTTTATTAATCAATCTGTGAGGCATTATGCCAATTTGGATTTCTGTTCCTTTATCTGTACCATACAGAAGTAGGACTACATGACCTTTAAGGATCCTCCAGCTCTGGAATTCTATGGTTCTGTGAAAGATCTCCATTATTGAAATACTGGAGCAAAAAAAGGTCAAAATTTGAACATTCAGTACTTAAATACAATTTAGAATCAATGAGGAGATATATACTATCTGGAATGAGTATATCCTTAAAAAGAATAACTTTTAAAAAAATTAAGTAAACTTCAAATTGAAATTGAAAATATTGGAAATGGAAAGCAATTGCTATCTGAACCCCTCCTCCTCTGTTCCCTGCCATGTCTTCCCTAAGCTATACTTTGCTATAAGAAACAATATTATAGGATTTACAGTATTAGATTTGATTTCAAGAATACATGAGTTTTTATCTAATATGTGGTGCATAATAGCTGTGTGACTATAGGCAATTTGCTTTACTTCTGTGAGACTCAATTTTCTCATCTAAAAAGTGAGAAGAGTAATACTCGTAATATTTTTCTCAAAGGGTTGGTGTGAAACTCAAATGAGATGAAGCACTTTGCAAATTTTAAAGTGTTATATAAATGTTAGTTGTTATTTTTTTTTAAATAGAAGAAATAGAATATTCCACATTGAGTTCTAGACTGGTTGAGTTTTTGGTTGGTGGGAGGGGAGGTACATAATGGAAATACTGGAATTTAGCTGTCCACTTATATTTGGTGAACATTATGGATTTTGCAAAAACAAATGTGTTTCCTTTTCTTTCAACTTTTGCTTCAAGTTGACAGAGACATAACTAGTTTTGGGACAGTCAAAGCTTTTCCCCAGAGCATCACATTTAGAGGGTCTTAAAAGTCCTTGAGCATGAAGAGCAAAGTACCTAGATATCAAAAAGAATTAATTAAAAAGAAGTTCCCAGAAGAATGGTTTTCTCACCCTAGGTGAACTCCTTTCTGGTGCTCTAGATATGAGGGTCTATTTCATGTGCTTGTCCTAGGCAGGGATTTTGCTGTGCCAGGTGGAAATATTGTGAGCTACATATGGATAACGTTTCAGCCTTTCAGCAGGTAGAGCATCTCTAAGGAAGACCACTTGTACTTAATAACAGTTCCCAGTATATCCTGAAGAAAACCTTCAGGAGGCTACACTTTGTCAGTCTATTTCTTTGAGAAAGGAGCAGAAAGTAAAAGCATCCATTTCCAAAATGTATCCTTCTTCAAAAGATTCTGAGCCATATTCAGAGGAATATCTTGCAGTGTAAATCAAGGCTGATGAATCAGAGGAGACGACAAATGGTAATCTACCTTCTGCTATTTCTGAACTAGAACAACTCTGTATATTTAAAGAGTCATGCACACATCTCCATGAGGAATGGAAAATTCCACTTCCCTGTGTTATGATATCTTTGTGTTGCAGAGAGACCAAATCAGGACAAATTTCAAGTTAAAATTATTCAGCCAAGTTTTTTGGCATCTGGCTTTTCTTATCACCATTGGGATTTTTTTGTTGTTTATTCTTTACCATTTTATAGAAACTGACCATTAAACTAAAATAATAAATATTTACTAAGTGCCTACTATGTGATTTTGGTGCCAATTACTGGGGGTATAAAGATAAGCAAAAAGGTAGTCCCTGCTATCAAATAACTCACAATCTAACAAGGAAAATTAGATGCAACCTATGTAAAACAATATAAAAAGGCTAAATTGAGGATAGTCTCAAGGGATCACATTCACATTAAAGAAAATCAGGAAAGGTTTCTAGTACTTGGGAAGTACTAGACTTGAGGAAAGCAGGATGAGGAAGAAGAAAAATCTGGTGAAAAAACACAACTAGAAAATAGAGTGTATTGTATAGGGAACAGAAAGAAAGCCACTATCATAGGAATTGAAGAGCAAATGGGTATGAGTAAAGTGAAAGAACAAAGGTAGGAGGGAATCATTTTCTGCCACAGAGGAAGTTTGCATTTTTTCCTAAAGGCTGTGCATACCCACTGAACAAGCTAGAAACAGTGAGAACTTATCAGTTTGGCAGCTGAATAGAATAGGTTTGAAAAGGAGAGAGTCAGGATGTAGGAAGAACATTTGGGGGGTAAAAAGGAAAACAAACAAAAAAAAAACAATTAGGAGGCTGCTGCTATAGCCCAGGTGAGAACTTATACAAAGATGAAAAAAAAATGATTGTGATAGGAGTGGAGAGAAGGAAACATAATAAAGATGTCTGTCTTAATAGAAACTAAATGGTTAATAAAAACTAAACTCTTAGAAGTGAACAGATATAAAGGGTGTGTGAGAACAAGTATAAAAACTGACTCCTGTGTTACAGACTTGAGTGAATGAAAGGGAAAGGAAAGTTAGAGAAAGAGGAGAGTTTAAGAGGAATAATAAAAATTTCAGTTTGGGATATGTTGATTTTAATATGCCAATGATAATCCAATGTGGAGGTTTTTAGCAAAACAAAATTGGAAATGCTAGGCTAGATCTCAAAAGGGAGATGATGGTAAGATGCACAGGTTTGGGAGTCATCTGCATAAAGATGATAGTTAAATTCATGGGAATACTGAGGGATCCTAGAGAGTGAAGGAAAAGGACAAAGCATTAAGATATAGAAGGATAGATCATATATGATAATCCTGCAAAGAAGACAGAGAAAAATATCTCAGATAGTCAAAAGGAAAAGCAGGATAACATTTTGTAATGAAAACCCAGTGAGGAAAGAGTATCCAAACAGGGGCAAAAAACACTGCCAGTTACTACACTGAAGTCAAGAAGAATAAGGACTAGAGAGCTCTCTGGTGATGCTGGAAAAGGCCATGAGGGTCAATTGATGAAGACTGAAACCCAACTGCAAATGACAGTGAGTAAAGCTAAAGAAGTAGAGATGTTACACATATAGTATTTGTAACAGTTTGCCTTTTGAAAATAGGAGAGATATAGAAGAATAAACTAAAGAAGAGGGGGAAATGGGCATATTTATAGGCAGTAGAGAAGAGTTAATGCATAATAAGAAACTGAAGATTAGAAAAGAAAAGATTATTGAACAGACAAAATCTCAGAGAAGACAGGAAATGTGACTTTTTTTCCTTTGCAATTTCTCTTAGTATGGTTTTGCTTTGTTTTACATTTTTCTACAAAGCCCTTTTCATTGTACCTTTGTAAGAAAAGTAGTACAGATGTTATATCCATTCAAAAATAAAAAGAGAAAACTCAGAGGGTTTGTGGCTTGCCCAAGATTACCCAACTAGTAGCTATCCAACCAGATTTGGAAGTGATCCAATCTCCCAGTAACAAGGCTATCAGTAACTTCACTGAATTTGCTCGGCCAATTTCACAATATAAGTATTCTCTTTGTCAAACAGTCTTGACTCCTGTTGGCAACTCCCTAGTGACAGGGGATTCTGCCTTGTTTTGTTTCCCATTTCCTTTTCCTTTTTTTGACCACTGTAATTGTTGGGATCTTTATGTTCTTATGCTAACTCTGGCCAACTCTCTGTCACTTCACATTTGTTTACATGAAGATCATTGTCATTGACTATATCCTCAAACAGGCAGAAAGATATATGCCCAATTTGATATCCTTCCAACTTCTCTGCTATGGATTTATCCATCACTGCCTAGTAGATTGCAAGGGACTTATAACCCTCCCCACATCTCTCCACTTGTTTATATTCAATGATATGTAGGTATAGGATGCTCTTAAAATATATTTCTACTCTTTCAATTTCTGGTGAAATTCTTTTTTTTTTGAGTGGGCCCAAAACTGTGCATGTCATAGGAACAAAGAATTTCAAAGCTGAAAGAGACCTCCATGATCATCTTGTAAAATAACCTCTATATATTATCTGCAAAGCAGTCAGATAGCATTTGCTTGTAAATCTCTTAGGAGAGTCTTCCTGTTGCCTCCCAAGATAGCCCATCCTAATTTCTAATAATTATGGCCAACTTTTTTGTATGGAACTTCCACATACTGCTTCTCAGGACAGATAATCTGTTAGTGGTGTACAGGACATTTCACTGAATGGCTCCATTGCACATGGTACTGTGTTAATATAAAGAAATATTATACTATTCCTGCACCATTTGTTTTTACTTAGTGAAATTCACACGTGTACCTTTTTTGTTGTTGTTCTGCCTCATCCTCTTTGATTCATATCTTCTCTGAAGTACTTGCTTTTATTAGGATTGACCAGAGCTTATGCTACATGGACACATTCTTTGAGAACCCAGTGTCCTCTCCACATAGTGTTGAAATATCAGATTTAGCAAGATTAGTGCCATGACCTTCCCATGAAAAGATGACATGTTATAAAATCAGAAAGACCAAAATCTGAGGTAAAGGAACCTTCCTCACTTTATCTAATCTGCATGAAAAAGGAGACATTATTTTCCCCAAAATGGGCAAGAAATCTAAGCTGATGAGATCATACTCAACCAATCAAAAAATAGTTCACACTTACATTGTACTTGATAGTTATAAACATTTTCACCTACATTACCTCATTCAATCCTCAAAATAGTGCTGAAAGTTAAGTAGTGAAAGATTTTTTTTTCATTTTATTTTATTTTTCAGTTTAATAAGTGTTTATTTTCTCTCCCTCCTATCACACTCCTTCTCTTGATGGTATTGAGAAGGAAGTTGTAACATACTGAAAGTCTATGAACTAAAGTTTACTGTTCTCTCCATTACTCCAATCTGGGATAATAGAAAAAAAAATCGTTAGTTCTAGAGTCACAAGGATTGCATTCAAATTCCACCTCTAACTACATTTGTTATCTTGGGCAAATAATGTAAACCTCTCTAGGATTCCATTTCCCCAACAATAGTATAAAGAGGTTGAGCTAAATGGACTTTAGGGTCCTTTTCATCTTTAGATTTATGATCTTATGAACAAAAAAAATCTAAAAATAATGGGCAGGAGAAGAAACTTGCCAACAAAAATTGTGGATTAGGAAGATAGTTTTTTAAGAAAAACTTAAAACTTACAAGAAACTTAAAACCCAAATCCTAATTCATAAAAGAGTCATAACAATACTATAAAAATAATCCTCAACCTTGCATAGGAGGCACTCCTATTACAAAATAAGGTATGAAAAATAAAACATAAAAAAGATTTGTTTTTTGAGAACCTGAGTTCCAATTCTGTCTCTGCTGCTTAATGCCTATATCATCTTGGGCAAGTCATTTAAAGTCTATTAAAGGAACATATTGAAACCTTTAAGGTTTCTTAGAATAGATAGGCAGCTAAATGACATATTGGATATAGAATGCCAGAACTACAGATTCATCTTCCTGAGTTCAAATGTGTCCTCAGTTATCCTGAGCAAGTTCTTTAACCCCATTTGCCTCTGTTTCATGTATAAAAATGAGCTGTCAAATCCCTTCACTATCTTTGCTAAGAAAATCCCAAATTGGGTCTCAACTGAACTCAGTCACGACTGAAACAACAGAATTACTAGAAGACACCTTTTAGTGCTATACTCGTGGATGGGATCCACCAAGCTACTGCAAAGATGCCTGCAATTCTGCAGGGTCATTGCTTAGTCCACTCCTATTCCTTCCAAGTGCCGGTCCTTGGCTGAACAAGTTTTAAAATGAAGAAACCTCATTTATATAGCACCTAAACCTTCAAGGTTTAAAAAGCACTTTCTGTCATCTTATGCAACATTATTCTTCATGGATCTCATAAATAGCTGTGTTATTGAGTGTTATCATTTTCTGTTTTAAGAACCTGCTTCCCTCCTATACTTTGAACTTCTCCAAGAGTCTGGGACCATATCTGGTATAAACTTTCATCACTTCCATATCCTTATACAATGCTTTACAAATAGCAGGTATCTAATAAATTCTTGTTAAATCTAAAAACTGAATTTGTTGGACCAAATTATCCCCATTTTGTGGATAGAGAAACTGAAGGTCAGAGGGACTGCCACTTGTCTTATGGTCATTTGTTTTGTTTAGTCATTTTTTAGTTATGTCCAACTCTTTATGACTGCATTTGGGGTTTTCTTAGCAAAGATACTGGAGTGGTTTTCATTTCCTTCTCCAGCTAATTTTACAGATGAGGAAACTGAGCCAAGCAAAGTTATATGACTTGTCCAAGATCACACAACTAGAAAGTAAAGTCAAGTTTTCTTATCTCCAGGCCTGGTGCTTGATCACCTGTGCTACTTGGCTGTACTATGGTTATGTAGTTAGCAGTTATCAAAGGTAGATCACAAGACAGGATTAGAGAATTAGAGCTGCATTTAAGAGTTTGTATTTTACAATAAAGGAAAATGGAAACTAAAGTGTCAAAGTGACTTGCTCCATAGTCATACAACTAGTCTGTGTCAGAGTTCATATTCAGATAAATGTCTTCTTATTCCACATTAGACATTCTTTTCAATCATTGCATGCTTCCTCTCAAGGTGCTGAGGAAGTCTTCAATTCAAGTTAAAGTAAGTTACTTATTGTTAATGGTGAAGAAATGATTCAGGCTAAAATTGGCTCTTGGGACCAATCAATTCAAAAATGGTGAGAAACAGATTGAAAAAATTAGGGAGGAGGTGCTTAACTTAAATATAGAAAGTGATGGATTGATTTCTTGAAATAGCTAGAAACCCCAAGAAATAGCTTAAATAGTTATAGACAACTGTGTACTCAATGTTAGTTTTGCTTTACCAAACTGTCAGGAAAAAAAACATGATTAAAGCCTAAAATTAAAACATAAAACATAAAGGCAATGGGACACAAGGAGGAAAACTCATAAGAATGTATTGCAAGTGAAGATTCAGGGAAAATGCAATACCTTGAACAAGAGGTGATGGTACTTAATATCTATCTTCTGAAGAGAATAATAGACCCAAAAAAGTAGAAGATTAAAATGGAAATGAAATAATAAAACTTATCATTCCCATATTTGATATTCATAGTAGCCCTCTTTAGAATACAGACCTCAATGTTTCCACATATAATTACATTCTGTGGATATGTCTTCTGAAAGAATTGGAGGGAAAAACTTGTTTGCAGGTTCACTGTTCTACTTATTGTACTTTTTCCTTTATTCTATAACCTATCTTTGGCTTGCAAACAAATTTGCAATTCCAAAGTTAATTTCTAAGCTATTTGTTTTGAAATCAAGTTCTGTTTGGATAGACAATATTATTTAATCAGAAGAATATGGGACTTTAGAGTTAGATGCTCTGTGTTGAAGGCTCAACATCAAGGTCCCTTCACTAGTGATTGCCAGAATCCTGTCAACTCTAATGAAGTCACACTTCATTTTGATTCGATGAATATTATAAAGTTCCTGCTATGTACCAGAATTGTGATTGTGTCCAACTGTGACTGATTGGACTAAAACAAGCTCAGAACGCTCTACCACAGATTGGCCACAAATGGTCCATGTGAACATTTGAGGTGGATTCTCTAACTTTATGCATTTTGTGTTTCTTTTGAGTTACTTCAGTTCTGCTTTGCTCATAGAATACATCTTTTCTTGATGAGAGTTTATCATGCTGGATGGTCCTGTCCCAGCATCTCTCATGTCATGTAATCAATTCCAAAATTCTTCAGGGATATTTTGAGAATGTGGTCTTCTGACTATCATGTAAGTGCTTGCCTATGTACCAGATACTTGCTATGTGTTGGCAGAAATCAAGCTCTATTTTTCCTCAAGAAACTTATATTTTATGGCTCCTGGAATTTCCAGGTTCAATAATAACAGCCAAGTACAATAAACCCAATGTCATCTCTAGTAGTTATGTGAACGACACTCCTTGTAGAACATGCTCTGAGGGTAACAATTTAGCTCTCAAAAAGCTAGCTGCTACTCCACCCCATTTCTGTTCCTTTTGTGGGTACTAACTTCTCCTCTTTTTAGACCAGGAGTTTGTTATTGATTGCAACGATTCTAGCCCCCATTTACTGGTTCCTCTTCTTTATTTTCTCCTTAGTTGGCTGCATTGTTGATTCCATTACAAACATACTTTGTATTGTAAGCATTCAAATGGATTACCAAAAATGATTAGGCATCTTGAATGCCCCCAGACTGAGTATCTCCTCCAACCCACCCACAGTGCTCTGGATATTAAACATCAACTCCCCCTCCCCACTTTTGATGGGGAATTACACACATAGTAACAGCATAACTCTGTTTTGTCAAAAAACAGAGCTCTCTTTGGCTTTGTAAGATATATCCATCATCACCCAGCAAGCCCTTTGGTGCATTTACAAACCCAAGAAGTTTGCAATATAGTTGGATGTACAAGACTTTCCCAGACACATAATATGAAGAAGCACAGACACCTTCCCCAAAGCTACTCTACTCTGGCACCAAGTCTCCCCTGTCTCTTGTTCTCCTTTCTCTCAACAAAATTGGCTCTAAATTAAACTAAAGTAGAAAGCTTTTCCTAGGATTTTGATTGGGAGAGAGAAAAGAGAAGATGATAAATTGAAGAAATGCCAGGATAAAGCCAAGGATTGCTTTTCTTTCTATCCAATTGATACAGCACCAGATCTGTAGTCAGTCCTGCCTCAAACATTTAATGAACTATGAAATCCTGAGCAAGGCACTTAAACTCTTTCAGCCTCAGTTTCCCAGTTTTTTCATCTATAAAATTCATGAGATTGTTATGAAGATCAAATGAGATAATGAACTTGTATTGGACTTTACAAATCTCAAAGCACTATTTAATTGTTAACTTCTTTAAACAAGGGAGAAACAAGTATGTTTATTGATGGAAAGAAGAGAAACAGTGGAGAGACTGAATATGGGAGGAGAGTGAAGTGTTATAAATAATGGAATGAACCCCTGGACACACCAGGAATTAAGTGCAATAATGGAGTCTTCCATCCTAACAAGTAAAAGGCCAGACCACCTTTTTTCTAAGACTGGAAAAAAGGAGAGTAGTTGTCTAACCCATATTGGGTAGGGATGAAAAGCAAAAAAAATTGTTTTTTAAAAGTATGCTTCCTTCTTCATTTCTCTGGAGGTGTATAGCATTCTTCATCATGGATCATTTGGAATTGTCTTGAATCATTGTCTTAATCAGAGTAATCAGATCTTTCATAGTTGATAATAGTTATTCTGTTACTATGTATAATATTTTCTGTTCATTTTACTTTGTATTAGTTCACGCAATTCTTCCAAAGTTTTTCTGAATTGATGAGGCTCATCATTCTTATAGAACAATAATATTCCATCATAATTATAGACCACAGCTTTTCAACCGTTCCCTAATGGATGGACACCTACTGTAAATATTTTTATACATATTGATCCTTTTCACCTTTCTTTGGTCTCTTTCAGACACAAAGAGTATATGCACAGTTTTATAGCTCTTTGGAAATAATTCTAAATTATTCTGTATATTGGTTAGAACACTTCACAACTTCACTAATAATGCATCCATGTTCCTCTTTTTCTATAAACCTTCCAAAACTTGTCATTTTTTTTCTGTTATGTTAGTCAATTTAATAGGTGTGAGGTGATATCTCAGAGTTGTTTTCATTTGCATTTCTCTAGTCAACAGTGATTTTAGAACATTTTTCAAGTGATTAATATCTTTGAATTGTTCAGAAAATTGCCTGTTCATATCCTTTAATCATTTATCAAGTATCTTATTTTTATAAATTTGGTTCAGTTTCTTCTACTTTTGATAAATAAGATTTTTATCAGAGACACTTGCTATAAACTGTTTTTCCTAATTTCCTACCTTCCTTTTAATTTTGACTACACTGGTTTTGTTGTATGAAAACTTTTTTGTTTCATATATCCAAAATTATAAATTTAGCTTTCCTTGATTCTCTGTCTTATTGATCTATTCTTTCTCTTCCCTAATTTACTTATATAACCTTTTATGTCTAGACTATTTGCCCTTTTTGATTTTATTTTAGCATATGATGTGGGATGTTTGTTTCTATCAAACTACTGTCTAGTTCTTGCCCAAAAAGTTTGGATTTGGGGATTTATCAAATGTTAAGTTATTGTGGTCATTTATTATTGTGTGTCATGTACTAAATATATTTCACTGATACCCCACTCTATTTCTTTGCCAGTACCAGATTGTTTTGATGACAACTCTTTTGTAATATGGTTTAAAATCTGGTGCTGCTAGTTTGTTTTCCTTCACATTTTTTCGATTTATTCCTTTTATATTCTTGACTTTTTGTTCTTCCAGATGAATTTTGTTATTATTTTTGTAGCTCTATAAAATAATTCTTTTGTAGTTTGATTGATATGGCACAGGGAAGAGTAGTGTTAAAACAAAAAAGGTGGTCTACATAGTGAGCTCTTTATCTCTCCTCATCTATACTTCTATATCTTCACCTATCACATTGCTTCCTTGAATTTCAGTTACCTTATCTGTAAAATGGGATGGTAATATTTGAATTTCCAGCCTTAAGGGATGTTATAAGAAAATATTTTAAAATATAAAGGAACATATGTGTGGGGGGGGGTTACCATTATATAAATTTGCTTACAGTCATATGGATTGTTAAGGTTGGAGCCAGGTATAATCAGCATTGTGGAGGTCAGGGAACTGGGCTATTGGAACAAATGGTAACTCCTGCCAATAGTCCTAAACAAAGCATCAGAATTTCCCAGCATCCAAGAATATCTATAGGCAGCATAAAGAAAGAAAGAAACTGAAGCAATAAGTAGGCTTTCCTAAAGTGGTCCTTATAAAACCAGAGGGATGAGTTAAGGGAAACAAGTAATGAGTTTTTTTTCTCTATTTCCTTGCCTTTAACACATTTCTCAAACTCTTGGAGTTGCCTTTTTCATGCAATGGGAAAACATTTTAAGTGTTTACTATGTTAAATAAAAGTGATATGAAAAGTTGTTTTTTGTTTGTTTGTTTGTTTGTTTGTTTTCT
Organism: Myrmecobius fasciatus; assembly: GCA_023553655.1. Taxonomy (NCBI): domain Eukaryota; kingdom Metazoa; phylum Chordata; class Mammalia; order Dasyuromorphia; family Myrmecobiidae; genus Myrmecobius; species Myrmecobius fasciatus. Next base: position 65,377 of record JAJPUD010005088.1, on the reverse strand, counting down.
GAAAAACTCGTCTATCTACTCCTGAATGGTCATTTCTGGATCACTATTCTCTCTTTTCTAGAATGCCTCTACATAACTGTCAAAATATTTTTCCTAAAACAACCAAATTGTTTGCTCAAAATTCTTCAATTTCTCCCTATTGACTTCAAGATAAAATGCAAATAGAGGATTTATTCCCTTGATATTATATCCTGGGCCATTTTTTCTCTTTACACTCTAAATAATCCCATCAGATCCAATGGTTATAATTATTTTCTCAGTACAGAAACTCCTCAAATGGATATGCCCAGTTCTAATCTCCCTCTCTCTCTCTCTCTCT
>JAJPUD010005088.1:18487-65048 GCA_023553655.1 Myrmecobius fasciatus | reverse complement strand
CTCTCTCTCTCTCTCTCTCTCTCTCTCTCTCTCTCTCTCTCTCTCTCTCTCTCTCTCTCAATAATTCCCCATCATCAACTGCCCCTTGGTCATTTCCAACTGGACATCCCATAGACTGTTCAAACTTAACATGTCCAGAATGGAACTCATTATCTTTGCTCCTAAATACCTTTGTTCTGTTCCATACTTCCCTATTTCTATTGAGGGCACCAGAATCCTGACAGTCACTATGACTCTTTATTTTTTTGTAGCTCCCATTATACTCTAGAAAAACATTTGCCAGACCTCATGTGATTTTTGGAGCTTCTGCCTGTAGGATACAACTGTGCCCATAGGACTCATGAATACAGCCATATGATGGATGCCTTAAGTGAGCACCTGTTCAAGAACAAACAAAACAGTCTTTTTAAAAAAGATTTTGTCTTTTGCAAACCCAGTAACAGTGGCTAGAGTATTGCTATTGAAATGAAATTCTTTCAGGAATGAAATCTTGCCTGGGAATTCACTGTTCCCAGTGTTATTCTGTTTGTATACCAGTGTCTGGCTTGACAAAGAATAGGTTCAAGTAAAAAGTCACATTTTCTGTATTGTATTTTGAGTTACAGAGTCCCAGTTAGAAGGATTCTTTTATTTTCATAAAAAAATGCCCCTCCAAAGATCTTTGTTTGGAGTTTGATATGGGGAAGCTGAGCTTGATGATGGGTTGGGAAAGAATATACGTTCCTTGTTTCTGCTGATGATATGACTAAATTTGGTTTTCTGCATGTCTGGATTTGATTCCTATGACATGAACTGACATGAATGCCAAGTGACTTCTCATTGAGAGTGACTGGTGCTTAGCATTCTGCATGGTCTTCCTAGATAAGTGCAAGCCGAGCCAATGAATAATAGAAACAGTGTATTTCTGTCAAGTGTAATTATAACATTGAGCTATGCTAGTCGTGCATTCAAATTCATGTATACATTAGTTTAAACATTGGAACATGCTGCTCCTTTAGACCTTCGAGGATTATTCTTTGAAAAAATATCTTGCCTGCCCTCTTTGCTAATTATTTTAATTAAAAAAAATTCTAAAAGTTTCTCTTCACTTTATAATTAGAAACTTCAGTTTTTGACATTTCTTTGAGTCCCTATATTGTGTCTCATGGTGAGGGAGGGAGAGGAGAAGAGTATTTTGATTTCAAATCTTGTTTTAAATTTCATTCCTTTTTTCTGTAATTTAAAAAAATCTTGTGGCCTGCATTTTGATTAAATAATTCTTCTAATGAAAATAATTATTCAGAATTATGATACTGGATTATTCAGCATGTCACTAGCTATAGAAAAGGCAAATACAATAACATTTGTCCTTAGTATTTAAATGTTGAAAGGCCTTTAGAGTACATGTAGTTTAAAAATCACAAACCTGGAGCCCAAAGGAACCTTAGAAGTGTTTTAGGATGCTCTGAGCCTTCATTTCCATATTTTGTGAAATAGGGGTCATCATACTTAAATTATCTATTTCATAGAGTATTAATAATTATACTTTTTCCTTATTAAAACAAATAGAAAAAGGACAGATAAAATATTGTTAATAAAGAAAATATTTAGTGTTAATGAGGTAAAAATATAAATGCTATAGAAATATTAGATTGTGTTATAACTGAGGAAATTAAGGCCCAAAGAGATTAAATGAGTTCTCCAACAGACAAATAGGTACTGAGTGGCAGAGTTAGAATTTGAAGAATTTTGACTCAATATCCAATACTTTTTTTCAATGTGCCATATTTTATTGATCTCATTAATTTCCATAAATCCTAATTAGATTCTCTACAATGCCTTAAATCACCATATCTTGAATAATATAAGGATCTAGTAATGCAGTGATGTGGATACTACCTTACCTACCAGAGAACACTATTCTGCTTTAAGCTTAGCAGATAACATTTGTAAGCTCATGCAGCTGAAAAATTCAACTCTCTGCAGTCATCCTTTGGAGGTGAGCCTTGCAGAGCTTAGCTAGGTTGGTACCTGGAGGGTAGACATACAAGCTTTCAGCAGACCAGTATCTGAAATCTTTCCAAAGTGATAGACCCTGCTAATACTTGTTCACAACTGTCATAACCTTTGAAACCTAGTATTTACATCTATGCCAGTGATGAATCATTGGAGTTGGATTTTAGGGGAAGACATGGCATTAAAAGCACAAATATATGTGTGTGTGTGTGTGTGTATTCATATATGCCTTTGTGAGTATACAATATATGTACATGCACATCCCATCCATAAATGTAAAGTATTTAAAAGTATAACGATCTTTCTTATCTCATGTCCTATACAGATACTATACAAATTTGTTGGACCAGATTTGGCTTTTGGGCTCCAATATACCAACTCTTACACTAGAGGAACTTCTGCTTTAGAGACCTATTCTCCTAATTTGTAATTACATCTGCTTGTTAATGCTAAATTTTTAGCCTTATTCACCATATTTCATTCACTATGTCCTTGCCATCCATCTCTCCCACTGCTTCTCCAACCTCCTTGCCATTTTATAGGAGTTTACCCTTTTGTGCTCAGCTCATTAGAATCACCTCATCTCTACCATTGTATCTGGATGGGTTATATCAACCTGCTATTCTGTGGCCCAATCATTTCTGAAATTTTCAAGCCCAAAATGTCACTCTCTGGCCATTATTTCCCTAAATGTATTGTTTCTCCCATAAAAATGTAAATTTCTTGAGTATGTTGGTGCACTGCTTCTACTCTTGTATATGTTTCATCAATGTTTAGCATAGTTTTTTTTAAATATCTTTGTCCAGGGACAAGGATGTCTTCATATAACTTGTTCTTGCTTTTAGAAATAGTCACAAAAATAAAGAAAGAAAGAAAGAAAAGAAATAGTCGCAGCATCATAGAAGAATTATTTACATCTCTTTCTTTTTGTTGTCTATCATCATTTAGGTCAGAAGTGGTCAAGCAATGAGGATTTAGGCAAATTAACTCTCCATTGCTTTCTTGAGAATTAGTCCCAATATTCTATAAAAGTAAAAACAACTCCAATTTGTATAATACTTTAAAGTTTATAAAATATGTCCCCATGCCAGCTTTATTTAAAAAAGGTAGCATAAATATAATTTTCTTCATTTTACAGATAAGGAAACTGAAACTGTGTGTTTAACTAATGACCAGAATTACAAAACTTGTACATACATGGAATCTAGACCTTTTTCTACTGAACCTTCTCATATGAAACTACCTAATATATTTTTACTTCATGAGAAAACAAGCAACAACAAAGTTCATTTATATACATTTTATATACATTATATACTATGGAATATAAATTATAGAATATATAATTCACTATTTGGTACCATTTTTATAGAACCTATGGTTTTATTGGTATAGGGCACTCTCAATAAGGAAACTATCAGTGCACGTCTGCAGCATCTCTTAAATTTTGTCTTTTTTAAAAAGGCAATTGGGGGTAAGTGACTTGCTCAGGATCAGTTTCTGAGGCCATATTTGAACTTAAGTCCTCCAGTTTCCAGGACCAGAGTTTTATTCACTGTAACACCTACCTAACCCTAAACTTAGTTTTAAAGAATTTCCTGGAACTCAGAGGGTTAACTGACTTCTGCTAAATCATACAACCAGAATGTGTCAGAGGTAATCTTCCTGACTCCAAGTTGAGTTTACTACTTGGTATATCTTAACAGAGACATTAAAAGAGAAAAAAAAAATCTAGTCTGAACATCATTCTAGAAGAAAATAAAATAATGTGACTTACCAAGGCAGGTAATAGTAAGACGGACAACCTGCTGTGAGGCTAATAAACAACAGAGCAAAGAAATTTTTTTTAATCCACTTTAAGAATCCCACAGTCTCAGAGTCTAAAAGCACAGTGACTAGCACACAGTAGGTACTTAATAATGTTTGTTGATTGATTGGTTGATTGATTGATCCCAGAAGCTATCTAGTTCAATGTGTACCTGAATAAATAATCCCTCTTAAATATAGTAGACAGGTGATCACCCACCATTTGTTTGAAAACCTGTGAGGAAGAAGAATCCAGTGAGGGAGAATGTCATATATATCTTTTAGAAATAATGAATCTCAGAATTAGAAAGGACTTGCAATTCCAGGTTCCTACCCCAGTGCAACTACAGCAACTAATTGTAACCATCCAGTTCCTGATTAAATACCTTCAGTAGTAAGGTACTCACTATTTCATGATGCAAAACATTCCATTGCCAGAGATCCCTGATTGTCACAATGTTCTTTCTTAGATTAAGTTAACATCTGTCTCTGTGTGGCTTCCACATTTCTCTCCTCACTTTATCCCTAAGGATAAACAGAACATGTCTAATCCTCCTCTTAAATGACAGCCCTTTGAATATCATATATCCCCTAAGTTTTCCTTTCTATAGGCAAAAAAACCCTGTATGGTTTGGATTCTGGACTGTGAGAAACTCCAGTATAGCAAGCAATAGAACTCTTCTAAACAATTTTTATCCTTGGATAATTTTCTGCTGCCACCATATTTCTTCTCTAAAAAATTATGTCTTGTATCCATGAGTCCTTCTCTTATACCTTCATTTTTCCTTGGTTCCTCCTATGAGTAACACCCTCTTCAGCACCATCTTGAAATACTTTAACCATCAAATGTGCAAAGACTATTTTTACAGCCATTTATAGAGACTTTGAGGTACTAGCTAGCCACAGGAAGTTAAGTTACAAATTATAGGTTCTTATTCTTTTTAGCTTGACACAAATTAATACAGTACTCTAACCCAGTGGTGTCAAACTGAAATAGAAACAGCAGCCACTCATCTATACATAAAAATCCCTTTGTGCCACACATTGACTTCAAAAACTACATATTAATATTATCTATGTTACAGTAAATTTTAATGTATCATATTAAATATTTCCCAGTTACATTTCAATCTGGTTCAGTTTGTACTCAGGAGTATTATGGATCAGATGGTTCTTTTGTGGGATGCGTATATAATATGTCTGGTCTAGTCTAATGCTTTTTCTTATATTTCATTCCTAAAATTGCTACTGAGCTATTTCCTTCAGTACTAGTCCTTAGAGATAACAGATGCTTCTTTATTGTATTCTCAAGGTCTAATCCTCATGACTCTGTTGAACATGTGTTCTCTAGAATCAGCTGAGCTATGAAGTAGAATTCCCTTGTCCCATTCACAGGAACCTTACCAAATTAGCCTCCCCCTTTCCTGGCATATAACCCAAGCCACAAATGTGGCTAAGACATTTTTGTCCTTCTTGACTTAGTTCCTTTTCCCCTTTGTATTTAACCCAACCTTTCTTACTTCTTATTTTCTATAATACAACTTCGTTATTTTCTCTTATCATCTTTTCCAAACCTCAAATCCAGTAAATTCCACATAGAGGATGTGTGAAATACTCTCCTAGTTAAGGATATCTTCCATTCTTTTCCTGTCATCCATTAGGCACATAACTCTTGGTTATCCACAATGTAACATTTTAATTGGGGAGAGATTACCAAAGACATAAGATTTTAGAGGAGATTTTTTAAAGAGATATTAAGTTCAAGGTGTTCTCAGATAATAGCTAAATCCATAGAGGAGACTAAAATTAGAATGACTGAATTTTAAAATATGGTCCTTTGATTTTATATGGCTTTTGATATTACTCTTTTGCTTATTTTCCTCAGTAGATAACTTAATTATAAAAATATGTTAGAGACCTAAATAAAAAGGTTTAAAGGTCAATAGATGTAAAGAAAACAACTTTTCACAAAGTCAAGAAGTTGTTAGATACTAATGGTTAAGAAAATCATTTCATAAAGTTGATTCAGAAGGTCACGCTATTTTATTGAAGGATTTCCAAAAGATTTTGAACAATTTATCATTATCAAAGTTTTTTCTTCTACTTACATACTTTATTTGACTCATAAAATTTTATTTTTTTCAAATTAAGGTTATAGCAAATTGCAACTATATTGTTTATCCTTTCTTGCCTCCAAAAGCTTAAGCATCTGACAATTTTAGTTATGTGCTTTTTTACTAACAAAATGGCCTATACTAGGAAAGATACTGGTTTTAATCCCAACTTCTGCCCTTAAGTATGTGACCCTCAGCAAGTCAATTAATGTCTTTGGTCCTTGCAAATGAAATGAAGTAAAGAATTGTATGAATTAATGTAGTATGAAACCAGCAGAACAATGTAAAAAGTGACTTTAAAACTGTCAACCTAAATAACTCAAAAAGGAAGCTAAACTCTAAGTAACCGTAATAACCAATCTTGACCTTAAAGAATAAATGATGAAATATCTCATTTGGTAGAGAAATAGGAATCTCTTGAGAACTGATTGATTAGGTATATAGAGTCGAGAGAGAGAGAGAGAGACAGACAGACAGACAGAGACAGAGAGACAGCAAGAGAGAGACAAAGACAGACAGAAGAAACAGAGACAGAGAGACAGAGAGAACACTCAGTACCATAGAAACTATGAGAAAAGAGATTATCCAGTGATAAATGTAATGAACAAATAAAAAAAATGTAAAGGTGGAAAAACCCCATCATATTTGGCCATTAAGAGATTATGGAAACTTTTAAGGCAGTTGTTCCAATTGAGTGATGAGATCAGAAACCAGACTGCAAAGAACTGAGAAGTTAGAGAAGATAAAGTGGAGTTCTGATTTTTCTAGGAGGTTGGATAATGACATAAGGGAAAAGAAGAATATAATGAAAGGTAGTTCTTTAAGGATGATATGAACATGTTTGAAGGCAGTAGATAATCGACCAGTAGAGAGAGGCTGAAAATAATAGACAAAGGTGTCTTTTGAGGTGGTAAGCTGTTGGAGAGAATGGGAGGGGAGGAGATCAAGGACACATGTACAAAAGTTGTCCATGACAAGGAGAAGGGCCACCATATCATTTTCAGAGTAAGAAGGAAGAGAGTAATGAAAGATGTCAAGAGGTTCTGAGATGAAGAGAAAGGAAAATGAGAGAGCTCACTTCAGAACATAGCCTAAAAGTTTTCTATTTAAACTGAGTAAAATACATAGTATAAAATAGTAAATGGCCATAGTAATCCAATTTTGGGGGCAAGAATTTACCATTTGATAAAATTTGCAGAAAAAACAGTAAAGCAGTTTGGCAGAAACTAGGTTTCTACCAACATCTTACATCATATACCCAAATAAGATGAAAATAGGTAAATGATCTAGACATAAAGAATGGTTTCATAAGTAAGTTAGGGGAACATAGGGGGAAATTACCTATCATATCTATAAATAAGGGAAGAATTTATAACCAAATAAGAGAAAGAGAAAATCATGGGAAGTAAAATGAGTAATTCTGAGTATATGAAATGAAAAGGGTTTGAACAAACAAAATCTATGTAATCCAAATTAAAAGGAAAGCAGGAAATTGAGGGGATATTTATAATAAAACCTCTATTTCTCAAATATATAAGGAGCTGCTAAATTTGTAAAAATAGAATTTATTGCTCAACTGATAAACAAAGGATATGAACAGTTCTCAGAAGAAATTCAAGCTATCAGTAGTCACATGAAAAAAAATGCTCTAAAACCTAAAACTATTGATTAGAGAATTGCAAATTAAAACAATTCTGAGTTACCACCTCACACCTACCAGATTTATCAAAATGACAGAAAAGAAAAATGATAAATGCTGGAAGGAATGTGGAAAAATTTGGTAGAGTTGTAAACCATTCCAGCAAACGATTGGGAACTGTGCCCAGAGAATCATAAAATTGTGCAAACCCTTTGATCCAGCAATACTACTGCTAGGTCTATATACTAGAGATCAAAGAAAAGAGAAACAGACCTATATGTAAAAACAAAGCACAGAAAACATTTATAGCAGATCTTTTTGTGGAACCCAAGAATTAAAAAATGAGAGAATGCTTATCCATTGAGGAATGACTGAACAAATTGTGGGCTAGGATTGATATGGAATACTATTGTGCAACAAGAAATGATGAGCCAGATTATTTCATAAAAAAATTAGAAGAACTTATATGTTCTCCTGATTTTACTCACTTTACTCACTTTGATGCAAGAAAACACTGTACTCAGTAACAATAATATTGCAACAATGATCAAGTATAAGACTTAGCAACTCATATCAAGACAATGATTCAAGATAGTTGTAAAAGATCCATGATAAAAAATGCTGTCTGACTCCAAAGAGGGATCTGATGAGTCAGTGCATTTTGAAGCATACTTTTTTTCATTTCTTTGTTTCTTGCTTTTATTGTAACATGGCTAGTGTGGAAATATGTCTTGCATGATTGCAGATGTATAATTTGCATCATATTACTCTCTCAGTGAGTGGAAAAGGTGAATGGTGGAGGAAAAATATTTGGAACTCAATTTTTTAAAAACGTGCTAAAAGTAAAAATTTTTAAATGATTAAAAAATAAAGTTAGGATCGAAGTCCTCATTTGAAAAGGGGAAAGTATAGTGTGGAAAGCTGGTTAGGAGAAGAGAATCTTTTGTAAGTTTTTGGTGAAGATTGAGGTAAGAAATCAATTAGAAAAGAATAAAAAAAATTTCCACTCCAAAATTGAAACTGGATAAGATTAATTTAAAATGTACAATTCAGCACTATTGTGTGACTTCTGGGTCCACACAGCATTATAGAGTAAAAGAAGAAGAGGTAAGTGATGGCAATAATCAAGATCTGAATTTCATAGAGTAATGAAGTATAATAAGGCAATTGGAAGCAAGGTATTCCAAATCAGAGAATAGTGTAGTGTTGAATTAGTTAATGATAAGATTACAATTGAAGAGGGAAGAAAATGAAGTTAGGACAGGGTAATGGCCTGAGAAAGTGTTAAAGGGTGGACTGATTAGAATTCTGAAAGAAGGCAAAGGATGAGTTAAGAGGGAGAATGACTGGGAGAAATGAAGTGATGGGCGATTATGGTCAGAAGAATGTCAGTATTTTTTATTCAGGACACAGGACAGTATTTTTATTCAGGATATTTACACTGTGATGGTGAGACCCAGTGAGCATCTCTTTGTGTGGCTGAAGTAAAAAAAAAAGAGAGATAGATCATAAATTTCAGGAGACTGAAGAATTTGCAAGTTAGGGAATTTGAGGAAGCATCCCTGTAGAGATTGACCCTTTTTTTAATTATAAGCATTGGAGAAGAGCTGAAGATATTGAGCCAGGTGTTAAACTTCTTAAGAAGGCCAGAGAACGACTGGAGGCCAGTAGACAGTAGCTATCATAATTTGGATTTTGATACTGTAAACTTCAGAGAAGCCGAGGTTGTTATATGGCCACAAATAAGTCAAAAGTTGATAATTCTGTGGCAAAAAAAATGTGATAGAGATATCAGAAAATGAAGGAAAGTTGAATAAGTCATTTCTCTTCCTGGTTTCATTACAAACCTCCAAACAAACTCTTTATTTTCCTATAGAATGTGTTAATAATATTTAATAAAATTTTCCTTCTGTTAGCATGTAGACATCATCATAATCATTAACTTTAAATACTTGAAAGATTTGGGATTTTATCAGTTCATATTATCTGGTGATACAGATATCAACAACTCTTTGACTTGGTTTTAGAGAGCTTTTGTGCCCAAAAAAAAAAAAAATCAAATTTTCCTGGAACCATAAAAGAGGTTCTAAATTTAATTTAACTAGGCTGACCTTGGATGACAGTCACTGAGCCAGACCTTGAAGCCTTTTAATTTTATCAGGACCTGTTAGAACGCTTGCTGTTCATGCCTTGCTTCCACAAAATGCAGGTAATCCACACTTAAGGCTGAAACATTATTATTGTTACTGTGTCATTATTATTGTGAAATGAAATAATAGGATCAAGAACAATGGATAGAAAGTTGGCATAAAGGAAAAAGATGGAAATTTCAAATTGGAGGCCTTCTTTCAAATTTTTGTCCTTTCTCTTGCTAACAGTGTGACGTTGGGCCAGTTTGTGACTTCTTAATCTAAGGCTATCTCCAGATCTCCCAATCTATATCTTGCCACTGGACCCACATGATTCTGGAGGAGAAAGTGAGTCAAGTGACTTTGCACAGCCCCCTCTGCCACTTAAATCCAACTCATTTATATATAATGATATCACTTCCCTAGTGTCATGGTCCTCTTCAAGAACAAAGGAAAAGAAGATTGACTTCTTAATTAAACAAAGTGACTACTTTATATGTCTGTCATCAGTCTTGCCATCTGTAAGAAGAGAACCAGACTGGATGGTTTATAAGCTCCCTTCCAGCTCAACATTCATGAGAGAAAAAGGGAAATTATCCTCATGGAAAAATTTTGCTTGCTCGTCATGGGGTAGCTTACTTCCTAAATGCAGAATCTTGTGATTATTCATAAAATTAGCCTGAGCGTATGATAAATTGTTAGGTCTTGAAATAGTCAGAGTCAAAATAACTCTTTTCACAGTTGTATGAATTCTCCAACCTCCTTGGGAGGATTGGTTGGTCTCTTTCTGTCCTTATACATCTGTTTAAATAACCATAAATATCCTTCGCTGAGCCAGAGGGCTATCTAGTGTTTGTTTTGAAAATTAGTGGGTGAATTCCAAGGGCTACAGAGGGGTCTTACTCTAGAATAGATTTTATTTTCATAGCTTCCTTCTTTTCTGAAATTCTAGTTAGCACAGTCTGCATTGTCTCCTTTCCTGAACCTCTTGGATATTCATTGAAATTTCATTTTCACCCTATCCCCCTGCCCTTCCCCATTCTCAATCCATTCCTCTTAGGCTATCCCTCTCTCCCCTGCCAGATCAAACTTTAATTCAGGGAAAAATAATATCCTTCAGAGCTGAAATAAAGAGAAAATGTTACTCCTACATGAGAATCTTGTTACTCTCTGGTTTTGTTTTTATTTTTTGCTGAATAATTTAAGGTTTGAGAGATGATAGGTCTCTCAATGGCTTGTTAGATTATTAAATAGTTTGAGAACCACTAAACCACTTTAATTAATTTTTTATGACCATGGACTTTTCAGGCGTGCTTTCCTTTTTTCTCTTTACTAATCGTATTATTTTTTGCATCCTTTCTTTTCTTCATTCTCTCCTTTTTCATCTTCTCTTTTTTTCCTTCTCTCTTTCATCTTCCTTCTCCACCTTGAAATCACAGCTGTTTTTAGCACTCAAAAAAAAAACTTTTCCAAATCTAATCCATCGTTCAAATTTCCTGTATTTGTCACCCAGTATTTCAAGCAAATTGTAATTTATTCAGAATGCTCTCCTCCTAGTTAAAAAAGAAGTACATACTGCCACCTGCTGAAAGTTTATATGAAGGAGAAAAGATACTAGAATCTGGTAAAGATTTTGTCCAATTTCTAAAGCAGCCTTATGGTATATCTTGTCCTATTTGAAATACCTTATCATAAGTCAATCATGTCATAGTTTCATCTTTATTCCCAACCATTTATTATTCAGACTTTTTCATAGATTATCTTTTTTAATGATTCACCCTATATAGTAAACTTTTTTCTCCCTCTGATTCTTCTTGAATCATAAAAATAAATCACAATAATATAAAGGCAGCTATTAATTCCTAAAAATTTAATTGTAAATGTTAAAGTCTTCATTTTTCTAGTGAACAAGGAAAACATGTCCTTTTTCACACATAGAAACAAAGCAGAGATTCTGTCTGAAGTTAGAGGTATAACAAAGTTTCATTCTCCTCTCCCCTTAGTTCCTTTCTTTCTACCCTTCTTTCCTTTCCCCAAACACTCCCATCCCCTCTGTACAAATGGAAAGAATATTGACATTACCTATTTCCCAGGGTTATTGTTAGAGAAAACACTTTCTAGAGCTTAATCTTTATTTGTAAGGCTCTTTATTCATAATAACATAAGAAGAGAGAGGGTTTAAATCTTCTTCTTACTTATATTGATTGTGTACCCCTAGGCAAGCTTTAAGTAGCCATAATGTAGCCAAACAATTCTCTAAGACTCTCAGTTACAGTTGAATTACAATTCTGCAGTGCTGGAAGGAATTATTACCCTGAAATCTCCCAAACCTGATGAAATTAGAGGTTCCCATTACTCCTCATTTCCTTTATCCAAATTTGAATGAGGTCAGTTTTTTCAGATTTGACTTCTTCCTCACATTCACACTTAGGAGAAGAGCTACTGAAATGTGACAGGATCATGGTTGCCATATTTTTTCTTGTTATGGAGAAGTTTTGAATTAAGGTTGACTCTGGACCAGCACAGGGGCAAAGGAACTAATGTGACAAGCTGGTAGGTATGGTTGTTTTCTAATACTAGCCAGAATGCTCACAGTTTTACCAGATGTTGACAATCTACACTGTAGATTCATTCTTGAGGAAAAGTTGTTGAGTAAAATTAGAGTTTTATCACTTATACTCTTTCCATAGAGTTAAATTCAATTTTTAATCATTTCTATTCCCCTGATGACAGTTGAAATCCTGAAGATGAAACAGTTTTCCTAATCATCCCAGAAATCCTTGTTTGCATACCTCTGACAAGTTAATGGCCAATGAAAGTTAATGGGTATATGGAATGGGAGGAGTAAATGCTGACACAGCTCTCATTGCAGGAATATAAGAAGGAAGAAAATAAGCATTTATTAGTCACCTACTATTTGTCAAGTATGTGCTAAATACTTCATAAATGCCTATTTGATCTTCACAACAACTCTGATGGGTAGATGCTATTAATAATCACATTATAAAGCTGAGAAAACTGAGGCAGATAGAAAATAAGTGGCTTGTATCAGAGACTGAGTTTGAATTAAGGGCTTCCCAACTCCAAGGCTATTTGCTCTAAACTCCAGAGCCATTCATTCTGTCTATACCATCCGTTGCCTGTTTCAGAAACATTGAGCCATATTACTGGTCCATACCAAACCATACATTACCAAATGGTCCATATGTATGGTCCATACCATACATTACCAAATCTTTGCATTCTCACTACTTCAGAGCCTACCTTACCTAAAAGTCTAGAGTTAGTGGTCTCCATGAATTTTCTGGATGTTACTAAGGTGACTCCAAGAATGCTGATTCTCATAATGGAGGTGAAGGAGAAACAGCTACACTAGGGTTTTGAGTGTTATTCAAATCAAACCTTTCTTGACAGAATTAGGATGTATTTAAATTCTAGGTAGGAAGTAAGGTAGAATTACTGATTAAATTGGCAGCTCAGAACATGTGGTACTATGGAAATAATACAAAATTTAGGTACCAAGTATATGGTTTCAATCCCAATCCTCCTCCATACTAGAACTGGAGCTTTGGGCATCTCATGCTACCACTTGGAACCTCAGTTTCTTCATCTATAAAGGAATTTTACTTGATGATCTTGAAAGCCCTAAATTCTACAATTTATAACACTATGTCAATATGACATCAACCCAAATGAACAAAATTTTTAATTTGTCTTCAACCTAGCAACTAAGAATAACTTGTATCTGTATACATGGGCATGTATAGTACATTTCATCAAGATGTGTAACTGGAGGATTTAATTTCTTTTTAAAGGTGAACATTTATTAAATATTTAATCATTAAGAATACTATTTTTGTTTTCATACCAAGAAAATTAAAACTAAACTAAACTTATTTTTAAATAAAAGTTTTGCTTAAAAATACATTTTCAAAGGTCCCTTTTAATCAAGGCTTTACCTTTATCCTAAAATACATTTTTAAAATTTTTCTTGGATAATAAAACAACTTTCCAAGTTGGCCTTGCTCTCCTCATTTTATACTTTTATTAGCATGAAAAACTAGTGGTGCAAATTGATGCCTGGTAAAACATTTTATAATTTAAAATTTTAAGATTTTGCTTATACCAACTAGAGGCATGGACAACAAAGTGGGAAAATTTTCTTATTGTTTTTTTCCTCACCCAGCTGCAAGTTGTTTGAAGTCCCTCAGAATAATAGAAGAACTCAGTGGTAGGGAACCAAGGGAAGGCAGACACTTTATTCGACCCCAGCAGTAAATGGGCTCTGTCAAGTATCCCTGGTAGTAACCAAAGCAAACAAGGCAGCACCATGGACAGAACTTGCAATAAAACCATAAAGGGTCAGTCCCTGCACCAGTGAACATCTAACACACTAGACATGCTTTCTTTTTCCTTCCACTCCAGAGACTCAAGGTGAGAGAGGAAGATAGTGCAAGAAGAAAAGAGAGGAAGAAAGAATCCTGGTGGTGACAGCTGAAACAACTCCCCTGAAACCCCTAAAGATGGTCCAAAGCTCTGATGGGTTCTAGAGAAAGCTGTTGGCACATTAGCATTTATTTGGGTCACCCATGAAATATTCCATAATACATGTCTATATTTATGTAACACTTTCAAGGTAGACACAAAGAAATTCATATGTCATATATACCTCAATACAGTTGCATACATCATAAGAATTTAAGCTCCTTGCCTCATTAGCTCTCTATCATTCTGTCTCTTCTCTCTTTTCCAGCCACACTCACAGAAAAAGTTATCTGTATCTATGGCCTTCAGTTCCTTTTTTGTCATTCTTTTCTAAACCCACTGCAATCTCACTTCTAACCACAACACTCAAATAAAATTGTTCTCTCTGAAGTCACTAGTGATCTCTTAATTACTAAATGCAATGGTCTTTTCTCACTTCTTGTCTTTGTTGCCTTCTCTCAAGCATTCAGTGCTGTTCAGTATTTTCTCCTCCACGATTCTATATTTTATGGCACCCCTCTGTCTTCATTCTCTTTTTACAAATCTAACTCCTCCTGAATCCCCCTTGTTGTATCATCACCAATATCCTGCCCACTGTATGTTTTCCAAGGCTCTTTCTCCCCCACTAAGATGTAAGCTCTTTAAGGAATGAAATCACTTCACTTTTTTTTTCTTTGCATCTCTAGTTTTTAATTGAGTATTTTGTACCTAGTAGGTAGTTAATAAATGTTTGCTTGCTTCATTGATTGGCTGCATGCAGAGAAAGGTTTTGGTTTTGTCTTCCAAATCTCCAGGGCTTTATACATAATAGGAGTTTAATGAGTATTTGCTGAATTGAGCTGAATCTCTTGGAATCCTCACAACACAAGTTGTGTAGTAGTTTTTGCAAGTGTTTTTATGGCTCTTTTGCAGTATTACTAATTAGTATGGAAAAAGCAGATTCAAACTGAGACCTTCTGGCTTCAAGTTCATTAGTTTCTCTGCAGTCCCATGTTGACTCTTGATTAGGTGACATTTAAGGAAGGATGTGTGAAGTGTTACATCATCATAAGTACACTTTTTCCAAATCATCTTATCTTCATAGTTGGAGAGAATTCACCAAGGCTAAGGGAGATTAAAAAAATTTGTCAGTCCTTAATCACTTAATGGTTTTTGGCCAGTTTCCAAAAAATACTGTCATTAATAAGAAGGCAATGTTTATGACTGCTTTGGGGACACTAAGGAGATGAGCACAAAGATTATGGTGAAAAGGCTGAAAATTATCTATACATCTGAAATCTACAAATAGTCCCATTATCTTCTTCCAAGGCAACAAGTGATGAGTTTTTGGAGCTATTCATTAGAATATTGAAAGACAGAGTATAGAGTGGTTAAGGTTGGAGAGGAGAAAAGGTATGATAAAGATTTGATTATTCTAGGTGAAAGAGAGCCAAAATGAGAGAGTGGGATTGGTCTGTGGACACCTATTTATACAACTACCTTCAAGTCAAACAAGTGAAATTTTCAGTCATTACCCCACTGAACAAATGTCCCTCAACTTTATAGAAAATTATGCCTTTTATAGTTCTTAATAAGTCCTATAGAAATATAAAAGCAAACATATAATACTAGTATACATAGTATACTGCTTTGGAAATACAAAATCTGTTTTTCACATGGCCTTAGTTTCCTTCCCTATAAAATAAGGGGATTAAACTAGATGAAGTGACTCCAATACCTTCCACCTCTAAAACCCTAAAATCTTCAAATAAAATATTAAAGCTTAGAAGAATCAGTCATCTATCTATTCTATTTATACTATTTTGTGAAGTCCTTTGGAGAAAAGTACTATGACAGCATAAAGCATTATATTTTATTTGCTATTTTCATTTGTTATTACCATCTTTTCATAAGGGAGAACTAAGTTCATTTTCAAAAATAAAGGGGGATCTATCCCAAGATTATCCCTAGACAAATTCAGAATTAAATAAAGTACATTTTCATCATCCTTTTCCTCTCTCTGGACATATCTTCTTTCTGTCTTCTCAGTACTTGCTTCTCCATTCATAATTGTACTCCGATAGTGAGGTATACAGCAACCTCATATCCCTAGCTGCCAACTGTCATATATTTCCATAACAACAGGGGGTATAAAATCCTTTCTTTGGCTTTAAAGCCTTCTATTATCTGGCCCCTTACTCCCTTTCCATTTTCCTTTTGCTCTTCATACCCTGATCTCCAATGTATTCTGCCATCCAACAGAATAGCCTCTTTGCTATTTCTGAAACTAGAAACACCATCTTCTGACTCTAGATATTTTCACTTGCTATTCCCCATGCCTTGAATTCTCACCCTCCTCTTCTACATTTCTTAGCTTCGTCTTTGGCTTTCTTCAAGTCTCTGATAAAATCCCACCTTCTGCAAGAAATCTTTCCAGATCCCCATTACTGATACTGCTTTTCCTTTGGTGATCATCTCCAGTTTATCTTATATAAGATATCTTTGTATAGCTATTCATGTGTTGCCTCCCCCTATTAGACTATAGACTTCTTAATAACTGGGACTTTTACTGTTCTTTTTGTCCCTAGCACTTAGCACAGTGGTTGACACCTAGTAGTCTATGTGTAAACTCAAGAGGGAATCACAGTTCGGAATGATAGATTTCAGTGGGGAAACACCAACAAACTTAGACAAAGTAATCCAAGAATGAGGCAAAGCCAGATACAAAGGTTCAGACACACATTGAGACCACAGGGAAGATAGATAAAAGAAAACAAAGTAAAAGAGAAGGTGTAGCCCCTAATAATTAATTTGTTATTGATGTTCAAAAGGTCCATAGAACTGGTTCCCATTTTCCAAATTGATGTCATACAATTCAGTGGCAACTAGGTCACCCAGGATCACAACTTTGATGCTTATTAAGGGTCCATCTCTAAGTACCTGGTCCTGTAAACTTTTTTTTCCTCTGAGCCAGAGATAAAATTTAGCTCTCCCAGATAGCTCTCATCTAGGTCAAGTGGTCTTAAATTTTTTTTAATAAGATGAATTCCTTTGGCAGTGTGGTGAATCCTTTGGACCTCTTCTTAGAAAAAAGTTTTGAAATACATAAAATTAAAATGAAATCATTCATATTAAAATATAGTTTTCAAAAATATTTTTAAAAGAAATGCACAGATGAAAGGTTAAGAATCCCTAATCTAACCTTCTAACCTAGTCCTCTTATGTTACAAATAAGAAAACTGAAACTCAGAAAAATAAAACAATTTGTCCAAAAGCCAAAAAACTATTGACAGAAGCAGGATTGAAAGCAAACTCTTCTAACATAGATAGATAAGAGAGAGGGAGAGAGAGAGAGGGAGAGAGAGAGAGAGAAGAATTGTGAAGAAGAGTTCAGAGTTCTTATCCTGGCAGACTGAAAAAATTGCATTACTACCAACATAAATGGGGAAGTTAGGTAGAAGGTCATGTTTGAGAAGGAAATGGTGAATTGAACAAGTTTCTTAACTTACCTCAACTATGTCCCCTTTAGAAAGCTTGACTATGCCCCCTTTAAAAAGCTTGATGGTGAAGTCCTATTGATTATATGATTATTGTTACCTATTGGTTATATATGATTAAATATGGAGAGAGACATTGTCAAAACTTTTACTGAAATCCACATTAATCATATAAGCAAATTATCGCATAAACCCATTCTCTCTTTCTCTCTCTCAATCCTCCCTAGCTCCCAACAAAGAAATTCAGACAATTGTGTTCTATGAAAAAGCTGTGAAAAAAATGGTTTCTGATATTCAGTGCAAAGAGGCACCAGAAGGGCTTTAATTAAGTAGCAGTGATTGGATACCATCCTGATTTTAAAAAAAAGATAAATGTCTAAAATCCAGGAAAAGATCAAAGTATAACATTCACCTACATGAAATATCAGATTTAGTTAGCTCAGGAAAAAAAGGATGACATGAATTCAAGTTGCTTCTCTCTGTAAATTTTTCTTACAGTCAGTGTCCTGGAGGTGGGGGGAAGGATAGAATGTGCAAAAGTGATTCATAAAAAACCATGAAATGAAACCCAAAGGAAAATGATACCTGAGTGTAAAGTTATAGCTTTGCTCCTCCTGCCTGACTTGCCCTCCCTATCTTAGATCTATGGAGTAATGAAACAAATTCTCTCTGGACCCAGAAAGGACATTTAAAGCTTTTGCTAAACATGAGAGTCTGATTCTCTGGAGCCATTCAGACTGCTTATTGACTGATAAAAATCATCTGAGTTCTTATAACTGGACTAAGGAATCAATATAGAGCAGTGCTCGAATTCCAACTCATGTGATACAGGTCCCCAAATGCCTGCTAATAATTTTAAAACTTCACAATAAGTGGCAGGTTTGTGCTTTCAGTCTGTCATTATCTCTTTATTGGGAAATCTCTTCTGTGTGAAGTATACATGAGCTCCAATATTCACCTTCCTTCCTCTCTGTCTGCTATTCCAGCTGCCACCGAAGTGTCCTTCTCCTTTGATGTTGGAAATGGTCCAGTGGAGATTGTCGTCAGGTCTCCCTCTCCCCTCAATGATGACCAGTGGCACCGGGTCATTGCTGAGAGAAACGTCAAGCAGGCAAGTCTCCAGGTGGACCAGTTGCCACAACAGGTGCGGAAGGCACCTACAGAAGGTCACACCCGCCTAGAGCTTTACAGCCAGCTATATGTGGGTAAGTAACAGAAAGAAGCATCAACTCTCTAACTCTAGCGCTGCAAATGGCTTCAAAACAATAGAAGACAATTTCTTCACTCACACAGGTGACTTAGATACAAACATTTCTGTGAACTAGAGAGATAACCCAGTGAGATTTTCTCTGAATTCTGTGATTTTCTGATCCTTTAGGGGACAAATAGCTGCAATATTTGTGCAGGGGAAACACTCTCAGGAGGTCTATATTCAGATGCATCTCTTTAATTTGCTATCATTATGATTATGGTATAATCCCTCTCTGTTTACATTTTGTATATGTAAAATGGGGATCACAATATATGGATATTTGCATGTCACTTGAAGGATTCTTTATGTGCTTTACATGTTTAATCTCATTTGAACCTCCAGGTACCACAAGGTAGGTATTATAGAACTTATTATCCCCATTTTTTTGGAGAAGATAAATAGAGACACAAAAGGCTAAAATGACTTGCTTATCAACATGGCTAAATAGCAAAAGCAGAATTTGAACCAGCTTTCTTAATCCAGTCTTCTACCCACAATCCCTTGCTACCTTGTACTACATCCTTCACAGAGCAGTGTGGGGGGGAAATATGCCTTGCATATATCTGAATACTATTCAGTAACTTCTTAGTATCAAACAAAAATGTGCCTTGTAGTTGGTGCTTAATAAATGTTTGTTAAATTCATTTGAATTGAAAACCATGCTTCCTCCTCTTAGAAATAAATACAAGCATAGGTGCTTGCCCATCCCTTACTAGAATTAATAAGTAATAAAATGCTTTTGTCTTCTCTTTACTTTATTTCATTGGATAACCAAAAAGCCTAAACATTGGGTTATAAATGTAAACAAAACTGGAACATCAAAATCCCAAATGACTGGAGTCAACCACAAAAGTTAACTTAGATTACCAATGCTTTTGTTTGTGTGGGTTAGTATTCCCCAATTCAATCTCTCCTTTAACATATTCTAAATCAGGGTAAGATCAAGTCAAGTCAAAATCTATTTCCAAGTACAGTGATTCTTCTTCAAGTTTATTTTCCTTTCTTTTAGGAAACGAGTAGTTGAATATTGAATGCAAAAGATGTTTCTCTGGTGAATACTTATAGAACCGCACTGGGTTTCCCAGATATTTTACAACTGAAGCTTAACTGGGTTTACTGTAAACTTTTACTTTCTCAGTCCATTACCTGAAATTCTGAGATTTCATCCATGTTGTTTTTCCCTCTAACCCATCCACAGCTGTCTTTCTTGTGTGACTCTTGTCCATTAAGTACCACCATATTTTAAATGGTTTCTAGCTATAATTCTTCCCCAGCCATTAACACAGAAAAGTTCATGAACCACTCAAATTTTAAGTCCTTGACTGATTATCTAAAATAAGGATATATGAAGTATTATCGTATGCTCAGTGGACAAACTCTAATACAGACAGTTCTTGTTTTGCAAAAGTGGACCGTTCCACAGACCGCTATATAAAGCATTTTTAACATAATGAAAATTTACCCTTATCCACCCATTTCACTTAACCTATATAGCAAACACATAAACAAAGAATAACACTAGACAAGTCATAAAATCAAAAAGTTTCTTTCTTAGCATAGGATTCTATAACACATGGAATGGAATATCTTTAGGATTACTTCAGTTTCTTTTTTTAAAGTTTTATTCAGTGTCTTTTGATTTTGTATCAGTCATTTCCGAAGGAACAAAAAGCCTCTTGCCCTCCCTTTTCTGTTTAAATTCTCCCTCTAATCAAGAAAAACAATTGATAAAACACATGATATAGTGATCATGTCTGATAATGTACATAACCTTCTATCTAAATCTGAAATGTTCTGTTTTTTTCTGCTGAGAGTAAAGAGAAATGCTTCATTCTCTATTTTCTAAGGTCATTTTTGTTTTGTCTTGTTTTTACTTGCTCAGAGTACATATTGCTTTAAGAATATTTTCCTCAAACTGGTGACTAGTTAGCCAACCATCTCCATGCATGTGTGTGTGTGTGTGTGTGTGTGTGCGTGCGTGTAATATATACATATATATGTTTTCTTTGGGGGAATAGAGAGAAAATTTGAAATTCATAGTCACTGCATATTTAAAGAGATTTTTCCTTCAGTTCAGTCCAACAAACATTTAAGTTTCTCTTCTATATCTAGCACTGGGGATTCTAAGACAGAAATGAAAAAAAAATAATACCTGTTTTCAAGGGGCATATTTTCTGCTGGTTTTTGAGACCTAATTTAGTATAGAACTATTATTGGATCACTAAATTAAAATATTCCACAAGTAATGTACCTGTAAGGTTTTATAAATATTGACTTTTACCAACATTATCCACAGGGATGCAGTACGGTAGACAGTGCTACAATCAGAAGTCAGAAAGACCTGAGTTCAGATTCTGCTTCTGGTACATCCCAATTGATGACCATGGTCTAGTTAACTTAATTTCTCATAGCATCCAGGCAAATCTCTAAAGCTTTCGATTAGAGCTGAAGCCAAAGGAGTCTTCCTTACACAGATATGGACTCACCCCTAACCTTCATCAAATAAACAAATAGTAGAAGTTTCCCAAATAACCCTAGAATTTCTGGAAGATGTGAAGATCACCTGTAAATAAAAGATCAGGTGACCTTTTCAGAAATGTGTTCCCTTGGGGACAGAGTCTTTTTCCTTATGCAAGGAGGTTGAATGTAATTAAGCTTAGTGTAGTTACTATAAAGTTCTCTTCCTTGTTTTTCTTTTTCATAAATCTGAGCTCCTAGCTTTTAACTTCCTGATAGCTTAAGGTTCCGTATTATAATCTCCTTGGGGCAATCCTGACAGGATTTCTTCTCTTACAAAGGCTTCTCCAAATTGCTCTATATCAGTAATAATTGAGCTCTACAGCTCAAAGGGCTCCACCGAGAAACTGGTCCCAGAGAGAACCAGACTCACTTGTCAATCAGTCCCCTGAACTGTGAAAACCAGTTACACAAAAGTCAATTGTCACAAACTATTGGAGTATCAGGAGACAGTCAAATCCACTCTGCCACTGTGTGACCTTGAGCGGGACACATAACTTCTGGGTGGGAATTGAAGGCCTAGAAAAAGTCACTCATAAGTAGCTGATTTCCTCATCTGTAAAATGAAGAATCTGGACAGAAGTCAACTTTAAGGTCTCTTCCATTGCAGATATTTTATACTTTTCAATTAAATAAGGCAGAGGTTTGTACATCTTTTTTCTGTTTATGTTCTTGCTCTTTTGCTTCTTTCTCTTTTCATTTCTCTCTAAATTTTTATGTCCAGACCACCTTTCCAGTATAGTCCCTCTTTTATTTGCATTTCTCAACTAGTTGATCTGAGATTGGATGGTTTTAGCCATCAGTCAGTAGAAGAAGGTGCACTGTTCCCAAGCATTTCCTTCAAAGAAAGGAGTTATTGTCCAGTGGTTCCATATATGTGCCACAAATACCACAGTTTCCAACTACTAGACACTACTACTGATAAGGTATCACTCACCCCCTTTGAAAAAACCTTCCTAAAAGAAGGGGAAAAAAGTGCTAGTTACATAGAATCTTTAAGACAGAAAACCTCATTACAAAGGGGATGACTTGGAGTTATGGCAAGCAATAGGAACTCAGCTCTATAACTCTGACTTAACAGAGAAAATTTTAAAAGCCAAAAAAAGAAAACCGTTTGTTTTATTTAAAATTACACTCAGGACTTTTTTTGTGTTCTGTCCTAAAATAAGCAGCTAGCATATGACTGGTCCCCTGAACCGCCTCATGATAACTTGCCCATCACACAGCTTTCCCTAGTCATGGTCCAGGTGCAAGGGCTCACTTTCTATGTAGGCAGCCATAGACCAGATTTCTTTACAGGGCTAGTGAGCAGCCGGCATGCCCATGGTCATCACATAAATGAGTCTGACAACATGCTGTATTCAGCTGAAACCCCTTCTAGTTGTAAAGTATCTCAGAGAACTCAGAATATTGGCAATAACAGCGGCAGTGACAGGACTGTGAGGGAGGAATAGGATGGCTGTTGGGAACCCAGCTACTGGCATCCCAGCTGGGGACCCAGGCTTGTGGTCCAGGACATGACAGGACAGGCAGCAGGTGTGAGCACTAGTGGGAGGCAAGCTGGGCATGAGTCAAGGCAGACAGCACAGGATCAAAGACTATGAAAGGCAGAAGGGAAGAGGTCAAGACTAGCAGAGACAGCAAATCAAGGGCAATGAGAACTGTAATCTGCTAAATCAGAAAGAAAGTTGGTTTCCTGAAAGCATCCGAAGTCATTTTGGAAGCTGTTATCCTTAAACTGTAGATCCAGTTGGTTGGGTTAATATTCTATCTGAAACTCTCTAGCATTTAAAGTGGCTTTCCTCATTTTTCTGCCTACTTTACTTTCAAAGGAAAGAGGAAATCCTCTTCATACAAAGCAAGAACTTTTACTTTTGAATCCTGATGATATCTGGTGCTCTTATTTCTCTCATTTCAGAGGCAGAAATTGTCCAATGGCTCAGGATCTCTTTGAGGGACTGAGGAGAAAATTGAATTTAAATTTAAATTTTAAATAAATTTTAAATTAAATTTTAAAAATAGGTACCTACAAAGAACTAGGTACTGTGCCAGATACAAAAGATAAACCCAAATCATAACAACTTCTGACCTTGAAAGATGTATCTTCTGCTAAGGGCATCCATTGCATAAGAACCTGCTTATTTCCATGACTTCCCAATTTGAATGTGAGCTCCTTTAGGGCAGGGACTGTGTTTTGCCTTTTTCTATATCCTCCAAGCTTAGCAGAGTGCCTGGTACATGAGTATACCCTTAATGAATGTTTGTTGACTGACTGTCAGTCAAGCATAAGACTGAGGATTAAATCTGTTATTTCACTGATATAAGGAACTCATACATGAAGAAACATCTTTTAATAATGCACATAGAAACATTCTCTTCAAGTTATAGTCTTGAAGGTTTAAGAGTGCCTTGTCAGGATCACACAGCCAATTTTATTGTCTTCAAGTCTGGTTCTATAATTACCTGATTTCTCATTTATTAAAAGAGGCAGCTAGGAGGTAGCTCAGTGGATAGAGCACTCAGCAAGCCCTGAATTCATATTTGTCCTTAAACTCTTAGTAGCTATGTGACTCTGGGCAAGCCCAAGCTACTTAGCCTGTCTGTCTCAGCTTCCTCATCTGTAAAATGGGGTAATAGTAGCACTTACAGACTCAACATTATCGATGACAAAATGAGACTATTTTTCAAGTGTTTTGAAAACTTTAAAGATCTATATAAATGCTACCTATTATTTTAAGTGAATTCAAAATAACATGCCCTGATTTCAAAAAATATAAGGTTGTTGACAACTAAGAGAAGGAGGATGGGAAGGGCCGTTGGGAAAGGTCCAAGATGGAAATTGAACTGTGCTCTAAAGGAACCTTGCTGTTAATTAGTTATTTTAGTCCTGTCCAATTCTTCAAGGATTTTCTTTGCAAGGATAGAGAAGTGGTTTACAATTTCTCTAGCTCATTTTACAGATGAGGAAACCAAGGCAAACAAGTTTAAAAGACTTGCATAAGACCAGACAGATAGCAAGCATTTTAGACTGGATTTGAACACAGGAAAATGAGTTTTCCTGACTTCCAGCCTGGCACTGTATTTAAAGCACCATTCAGCTACCCCAACTAACTGAGTGCTAGAGATGCTTTAAAGCAGCCAGAGGTAAGCAGGCAGAACAAATAAATATTTGAATAATTGTTGTGGCTTCTCTCTGAGACCAAACCTGACTAGAAAACATGTAGGAGAATAAGATCTGCCAATCACACCACCTGACTCTGTTTGGTCAGCTGTTCCTCTGTTCATTGAATTCCAAAAGAGGGAATGGATGCTGGAGATTACCATGTCAAATGACAGAGGGAATGGGAAATTCAGGCATTGGTATGCAAGTGAACATGGGACTATAGACGTGAAATTCATCTAGCTCTGTGTAACAGTGAAATAGCAACTTCTAATAGCAGAACAAGTTTGGAATAAGGGCATGCAGTCTCACGTCCTCTGATTAGAAAGAGAAGAGAAAGTGTTTGTATTCTGTTTTCCATTTCCTGTGTACTGACTCCCAGGTGAGTGACTATGCTATCAGAATAGCCAAGCTGAAAATAAAAAAATGAAACACCTCCCCAGTGGAATTTGGTTCCCTGCATGAAGGCCTTGTAGCAAATCTCTAGCATTACAATGGTAAGACTTATATCAGCTTGGAGCATTTATCAAAAGAACAAAATATACCAGCCCCTTTAAACAGAATGGGGACCATTTTGGGGGGTTGGAGGATGAAACAGGGTAAAATCTTGGGTCTAAGTCCACTTCTTTTTTTTCCTCATCTACCTCTGCAAAGCAAAATACCAGCACCATCTCTTTAAAGCAACTATTCTATCTTCAAACCATCTATATTTTTTTCTTGTCTTCATGAAACTTACCCCTAAATCCTTTTCTCAGAGTTTGAATACTGCTTGATTTCCTTTGAGATTTTTTTTTAAAAACTCTATCGCACAAGATAAAATGAAGATTGAATGCAGGTAAACGGCCAAGAAATAGGTTTCTCACAAGCTAGAATCATAAGAGAACCTACATTTCACACATCCTTCTCAATGCCGCTAGTACCAAAGCAAGAGCTCGTCTGAGTGAGCTTGGTTTGTGGGCTCCAGGTGAATTGGAAAGTAGCCCTTCTCCCTGTTTGCTCCCTCTTATCTTCCTTCTCAGGGTTTACCATTAATAATCAAATAATAATCAATCAGATGGAGTAAATAAGAATGCAACCACTCCCATGACCAGTTTGTAAAATATTCTGCTTTTCTTTGATATTTGAAATGATTAAGTATTGTAAACTATGGAGAGCAAAAATGCAAACATCATGTGATAAGCTGTGTGTACTCTCATTCTTGACTGTGTAAGACTCAATTAGCCCCTTCAGTCCCAGGAAATACATCTGCTATTCTCTTTCCCTTCTCATATTCCTTGTCCCTTGGATCATATCTTTTAATAGTTCTTTGCTTTGAGGATTTTTCTCCCTACAAAACCTGGCACCTCAACTGACAACCTGATTGTTTCCTTTTCAGTGTCTGACACTCACTCTCCCAATTTAAAACTCTTGTTTCTTCCCTAAGACCAACTGCCATAGAATTGCTTTTACCCTTAGGAATGGGACGCTTTTAACTCTTCCCCTTCCTTTTGCTTTCTTACAACTGGACAACTTTGCCATTTAACAACTTAATAAAGTTAATAAACTTTACAAAATTATGTGTTATCTTAAATTTAAGCATTTAAAACAGAAGTAGTGTTTTCTTTTTTAAAAAATTAAAGATTTCTTTCCTAGAAATAATAGAATTTTAGGGGCAGCTAGATGGCGCAGTGGATAGAATATCAGCCCTGAAGTCAGGAGGACCTGAGTTCAAATTTGGTCTCAGACACTTAACATTCCCTAGCTGTGTAACCCTGGGAAAGTTACTTAACCCCAATTGCCTCAGCAAAAAACAAACAAACAAAAAAGAAATAATAGAATTTTAGTATTAGAAAGCATAAAACTACTTGGCAAATAGTAGGTGCTAAATAAATACTTATTACCTTACTTTCCCTAAAATGGTCACTATTTTATAAATTAAAAACCAAGGATCAGAGTTCAAAGATTTATCCAAAGTTTCTGGTTAGTATTTAGTGGACCAAGACCTAAATTCAGTTCTTAGATTGTAGACTCCTTGAGAGCAGAAACTATTTGTTGTTCTTTTTTATATACTGAAGGTTATAAAAATTGGGATGATTAAGGGGGAGTTTTATAGTCTCTTGTGTGGAGTCTCTCCATTCATGTATTCAATCTACATGTTTGCATTCTGGCTACTGCATCTGACAATCAATAAACTTCTCGTTAATTTGAGAAAATTTCTGCCTCCTGATTTTTATCACCTAACAATGCCCAGTGCTTTGAATATAGTAGGCCTCAATAACAATTTGACCTATTCAGTGAACATGCATTTATTAAATATAACTTCTGTATTAGGATTTATGTTAGACATTGAGATATAAAGGCAAAAAAAGAAACATGTCCTGTCCTCAAAAAGCTTACATTTTGTCAAAGAGTTTGGGAACGCATAAGTACAGAGAAAATAAATTCAAAGTATTCAGGGGAGAATGTAAGTGGAGGGAATGTGTATCAGGAAAAGCTCCTTGGAAGAACTAGCCTATAAACTAAATTTTGAAGTAAACTGGGGATAATAAGAGGTAGAGGTAAAGACAGAATGTGTTACAGGCATTGAAGACAACCAATATGACAAAAATCAAGAAATAGAAGATGTGTTATAGGTGTGATAGAGAAACATCAAGAAGCAGTTTGGTTGGACCAAAGAGTTTGCAAAGATCAGTAACATATAAGATTAGAAAATTAAGTTAGATTCTGAAGGGCTTGAAATGCCAAAAAAAAAAAAAGAGTGTTTTGTGTATGATCCTAGAGGTGATAAGGAGCCACTAGAGTGGGAATGATTTTTTTTTTAAATAATAATGAGTTCATGGTTCTATAGGACCCAAGAGTTCAGAAAGTATTCTTTTCACAATGTCCCTTTGAGGAAGGGAAAGCCCTTGAGGATGCAAAAATTGCAAGACACTCCTTTCAAAAAATTCATAAATTTTTGCCTTTTCAAGTCAGAGTGTGTTCACATTTGGATTTTGAATGTGTTGGGGGTTTTTTTAACCCCGTGGAAATAATCATTCCTGAGATGCATACATGGGTATGAATACATTTTAGCTGTGAATCTGAATGAGCTCCCATTGCAACAGTAATATAAATTATCTACAAAGAGGACATTGTTCTACACAAAATTTATCTTCAGTTAAATTTAGAAAACAATTTTTCAGTTTACCTGTAATTTTAGTTATTTGAGTATAAACACTATATGAGTTGCCTCCATTTTAAAATGCCCTTTTCCAATTCCTTGAATTCCAGTATTCACTCTCTCTTCTTTTTATGTAAATTGTATATTCCTTTACCCAAGAAGATGTTATCTGGATCTTTAAAAAAATTAATTTAAAATTATTCTTAGATTTATGTTCTTGTTCTCTCTATACAATGAGATTATAGAAAAATCTGGACTTTCCAAATATCCTGACCTCTCTAACATGTAAACCTTTTGCTTCCTGTAGGGTGATGTCTATGAGATGTTTTGATTCATTGAATGAATGGAGATTTTTATATAGAAAATTGTTTTCTCTAGTTGGCCAACTAATTTTGAAAATTTGCCTATGAAAATGAATCTTTTGTTTCACAATAGGCCTAATCTGATTTATAGTCAAAACTAGAAACTCTCACATAGTAAAAGGCTATAATGAGAACAAATAAGAATCAGCAATTATCACTGGAGAGGCATTTTTGGTGCCAAAATCTCCCTCTTAAGCTCTCCAAAAGATTGCAGGGAAATCCATTTTTGCATGATATTTTGTTGTTGTTCATACTTGTCTCTTCATGATCCCATTTGGAGTTTTCTTGGTGAAGATAGAGGAGTAGTTTGACATTTCCTTCTCCAGGTCATTTTACAGATAAGGAAACTGAGGAAAATCAAATTAGGTGATTTGCTCAGGGTTACACAGCTATGGCAGAGGTCAGATTTGAATTAAAGTCTTCCTGACTTTAAGCCCAGTGCTCTATCCACTGCACCACCTATCTGCTTTGCTTAAATGTTTTTTTGTTGATTAGCTCTCAATTCAACCAATCTTAAATTCAAAATATAATGAAAAAAGAAAAAGTTGATTTTTCATTTTTTTTCCTCTAGTATCTCTTCTTTTTAACTAAGCCCACAGTGTGTACTCGATATCTATATTACCTCTTGATTCTGAAGAGATTTTGTTCCATGTTGTTGCTAACTGCCCAAGCATTAACTATGTCCTTTCAATCTGACTTCAAAAATGAAAGGATTTTGCTAACTTAAAACAAAAAGTACTTTTTCTTTTGCTTGACCAAGATATCACCATTCGCTCCTGACTTTCTTTTGCTGCCAAACTCTTTGCCTGCTTATCTATCCCACTTGCCCACCTCACAAGATTATTGACAAAAATCACACAAAGGAGAATCATTGTTAATATGTATAGTGTGTTCATTTTTATTGCCTAGCCCTTAATCTCCAGTCTTCCTCCCCACCATTCCACTGATAGATTTTTAAAGCTCATTTGTGATCACCAAATCCTGACTTTTTCTCAGTATTTTCTTTCCATGACCTGCTTGTAGCATTTGACTGTATTGGTCTGCTTTAAGATTTTATTGTTTTTTGACTTCCATGTAATTGTGGGATTTTTATTCTCCTCCTACAGTTTTGAGTATTCCTCTAATAGTTTTTTCCCTTTTCCTCTCTGTTCAGTATATGTCCTCAGCTCTGTGAGCCTTTCTTTTTAATCTCCTTCCTTCAAATAATTCATCTTTATGTCCACAATCCCTTCTTCACTGATGATTCCCAAAAGAGCCCTGCCATCAGCTGCAGAGGCCATCCATACCCAGGAATTCTGAGGATAATTGCAGGGGAAAAAAAGAGATGGAATCAGCTTTTGGGATAAGTATTCACTATTTGACAAAAACTGCTGGGAAAACTGGAAACTAGTGTGGAAGAAATTAGGGCTTGACCCACATCTAACACCACATACCAAGATAAGATCTAAATGGGTTCATGATCTGGATATAAAGAGTGATACTATAAGTAAATTAGAGGAATGTAATATAGTTCACCTCTCAGACCTTTGGAGATGGAATAAATTTATGTCCAAAGAAGAACTGGAACTCTTAATTGAAAACCAGATAGATAACTTTGACTATATTAAGTTAAAAAGTTTTTGTACAAACAAAATCAATGCAGACAAGATTAGGAGGGAAGTAATAAATTGGGAAATCATCTTTACATTCAAGGGTTCTGATAAAGGTCTCATCTCAAAAATATATAGAGAACTGTCTCATATTTATAAAAATTCAAGCCATTCTCCAATCAATAAATGGTCAAAGGATATGAACAGACAATTTTCAGAGGATGAAATTAAAACTATTTATAGTCATATGAAAAGGTGCTCCAAATCACTGTTGATCAGAGAAATGCAAATCAAGACAACCCTGAGGTACCACTTCACACCTGTCAGATTGGCTAAAATGACAGGAAAAGTTAATGATGAATGTTGGAGGGGTTGTGGGAGGGCTGGGACACTGATGCATTGTTGGTGGAGCTGTGAACGGATACAGCCATTCTGGAGAACAATTTGGAGCTCTGCTCAAAAAGTTATCAAACTGTGCATACCCTTTGACCCAGCAGCATTTCTATTGGGCTTATATCCCAAAGAAATCATAAAGAAAGTAAAAGGCCCCACATGTGCAAGAATGTTTGTGGCAGCCCTTTTTGTAGTGGCTAGAAACTGGAAATTGAATAGATGCCCTTCAATTGGAGAATGGCTGAATAAATTATGGTATATGAACATTATGGAATATTATTGTTCTGTAAGAAATGACCAGCAAGATGATTTCAGAGAGGCCTGGAGAGACTTACATGAACTGATGCTGAGTGAAATGAGCAGAACCAGGAGATCATTATACACGGCAACAACAGTACTATATGACAATTAATTCTGATGGACATGGCTCTCTCCAACAATGATATGTTTCAAACCACCTCCAATTGTTCACTGAAGAAAGCCATATACACCCAGAGAGAGGGATGCGAAATGTGGACCACAACATAACATTCTCATACTCCTTGATTGATGTTTGCTTACATTGTGTTTCCTTTATCTGATATATCGTTTGTTTAGATAAGATTTTTCTTGCACAACAATGATAAGTTTGGAAATATGTATACATATATTCGATTTGCCAATATTTTAACATAATTAACATGTAGTGGATATCCTGCCATCTAGGGAAGGGGTGGGGAAGTTGGGGGGAAAAATTTGTAACGGAAAGCTATGTAAGGGTTATTGTTGAAGAATTACCCACACATATGTTAGGCAAATAAAATAAAATATAAAAAAAATTCAGTTCATATGAATGGTTTTGAATTCTGAAAGCTTTGGGACTATAGCTAAATGCTAGAATAGTAAAATACAAAAAAGTTTTGATCTGGAAAAAAAAAGAGAGATGGAATGAAATTGTGACAGTGTTAGGAGTACAGTGGGACTAAAATTAGGAAAAGACATAGAGCCTGTAAAGGGAAAATGGAAAAGCTTTTTTTTTTTTTCTAGCAGCTCAAAGTGTGTTGTGAATAGTCAAAGCAAAGCTGCTAATTGCCAGAATCTCCTTCAGACCCAGACACAAATGTAAAAAGGGTGTTGTCCAAGGTCCCAAAAGAGAGCAACTCTAATGCAGGTTCAAAGAGACTTAACATATCAGACCTGTGGAAGGTGATTCTCTTGGTGCAATAATTACATTTGGCAGAGAAAATATTTTATAGGTTGTTTATAAAATTAGTAAGGGTATATGTTGGTCTTCATTTTGTTTTAATTTGTAATATTGTTCTGAATAACTATATCACAAAAATTAGGTAATGTTGCTTAGCTGTGTGTCTGTATTCAGTTTCACAGAACAATGCTCTGGTTTAGGGAATACAAAGATAATAAAATCCTGCCTTCAAACAGGTCCACTTTTTATTTGATTAGAGCACTACATTTACCATAATCCTTCATAATATGGAAGAACCAACTCCAAAACTGTGAGGTCTACTTCATTACCCACCCAGTCACTGCCTGAGCAGTGGCAAAGAATCCAAGTATATTCTAGCATCTCAATAGAGTGCTTTTAACTGGGGTGGAAGATTCCATAGGCAACAAGAAGAGGTCAAGGTACATAATTAATTTGAGTCTGGTCTGTTTGCTCTCACAAATTCTGCCTGTGTGCTGAAGCTGGGAGAAATGGAATGCAGAAATGAAGATAAACTCACCAAAAATCAGGAAACACTATCTGAAGAAATTCAGTCCAAGAAATTGCGCTTCTGAGAAGTACTACTCAGCACTCTGTATGTAAAATACATGTCATATGGTGCTTTCTATTATTGGTCTTTTTGAGGCATCATTAGTCAATCCATTTCAGTCTTCTTACAAATCTGTACTAAATTTGTGCAAGTCAGTCTCCTTGCATTTTTCTTCCAAAGATTTAGGGCTTTCCTGAATTAAGGTTTAATCTGGATTAAATTACTAAAGTTAGAATTTAAGTAAACTTTCAGTTCACTCCCTATATATGTGACATTAATCATTGGTAGTTTTATGACCAGTTCCACCAATTATTTACAAAGAGTGACAATTAAGTCAAATTTTAAAAAAAATTATTGAATGCATGAATGAATGAGAATAACATTTCCTTAGTAAAGACTGGGAAAATTAAACAACAACTTAGAAGACTGTTAGAAGTTAAAGATCTCTCAAAGCAAGAAAAATTTATTACCTCAACACAATTCTTGTTTTTTTATTATTCCTTTTATTGATTCCTTAAATTTAATACCTGTTATTTTTATTTTGTTTTCTGAATTCTCTGTAATAATTAGCTATGATGTCATTCATTATGGATGACCACAATGTTTTTGTAATTATTTTTCATTGTAATGCTTGAATGTCAGGCCTTAAGATCATTAATTTTACAAATTAAGCTTAGATTTTCATCTCATACAATTTTCATAAATATAATTACTATTCAGACAGCTCTTAATACAGGGGTTGAGCATGGGCTCTCAATTATAAATGTATTGTTTTTTGTTATTGTTATAACTAGTAAAAGGTTTTGTGATCCTACTGGATATTTTTTACATTAGGATCCAGATTTTGAATTTTTGACTCTGGCTATTTTAGCAGATTTATGTAGCATACAAAATAAAAAGTTGAACACAATCAATTAGCCACATAATTTTAACTATGATACATTTAAATCATTCTCATTTGAATATAGTGATCATCTTCCTGTCAGAATTTTTCTTTATGTCAACCAGGTCAAAGTGGCAAACATTTTTCTGTTAAAGGCATTTAAATTATCATTTTAAAAAATAGCCACTTAGCTCAGTTCACCTTTATTTAAAAAAAAACACCAATTGTTCCCTTTCACTATTTTTAAAATTAAAATCAGTTAATAAAAGAATGTTTGACAAAATATACTTTGAGTCTCTGAAAAAAATATTTTTTAAAGTATGGAGAGGAAAGAGGACTAGGAAAAAAAATAAAGGTTACAAGAGATAATAAAGACATAATTCAATTCAAAAAGCACATATGATATTCCTTCTCTGTGTATTTAGAATGATAGAGTTAGAACTGCAAGGGACCTCCTAGTCCAATACCCTCATTTTACATTTGAAGAAACTGAGGTCTAAAAAGTAATACCCAATTTTCTTCAAAGCTGGTAGAGCCAGGATTTGTTCCCTCGGGACAAAGAAGTTCCTCATGGAGAACTTCTTGGCATTTTCAGTATCTACATATAGTAGGCATTTAATAAATGTATGTTGAAAATGGCCAACCACATCTTTGAAACATTTGATAATACAGCATATTTTCTGCCTTTAAGGAGAAAGAAAAATCTGTACCATTCATTGAGGATGAAAAAATAAAACCTGAAATACTCCCTGCTCTCAAGAAACTTTTATTCTGCTAAGAGTACACTGTTAAGTACAGAGATAAACAAATGTAAAGTTCGTGCACAATAAATACAAAATCACCAAAAGGGAGACCACTTGTAAGTGGGTTAAACCTCAAAGGAAAGACCAAGAAAAACAAACAGAGAAGAATAAAAGAGAGTTAGGATACATACTCTGGGATGTAGAAAGACAAAAACACAGATTGAGATGGACACACAGAAAAATACTGAAACTTATACATGCATGTACACAAAGGGAACCGAAATATACAAAGACAGAGAGACATATAATTATGAAAAGGCTTTCAGATGAAGAAAGGGAGCAGGAAAGGAAAACAGTAAGACCTAGTATGTCTGGTGGTAATTGTGTTCATAACACACCCTTGTCTAGGATCATCAAAAAGTGGTTATTACCTATAGTCCCTCTTATTTGAAATGCCAGTGATCTAGACAGAAATTTTATAGAGCCCTTTTTTAACTACAAGCTAAGTAAAAGAAAATCAAAATGTGTTTCTCTGCTTTTATTTTCAAATTTCAAAAGTTTCTTTTGGAAATCAATCTGTGTTTGCTTCACCATCAAGTTCTGAGAAATGAGTAAGGTTTTAGAAAATTCCTTTTGAGATTGAGAGGCATTGAGCAATTTAGTAGCTCTACCTTTTGACATCAAAAAGCCACCATATTGCCTTATCCTTGTTCTCTGAACTATCAGAGCTACCCCTTCTATTCTACCTGCAAATCACAGTTTGAAATCAACATTTATTTCTGTTCTAAGCTTTTCTTTCCTTCTTGGACCCTTTTCCTGTCGCATTCCCACTCCAATCACATCCAATATTTTTGGTCTAGGAGGGACCTATTGTTGATGAGTGACCAGAATAACAAAAGCTTGATAGGGGGATAATACCTTTAGAAATAAATGGTTAATTTTTTTCCCAAATATTGTTAGCCCTGTGAAGACACAAGTGTATGGGGAAATTTTTTCAGAGACTATTTTGTTTTACAATCCTAATGTCCCCAGTATTGTATTTTTGCAACTATAAGTTTATCACTCCAGAGTTTCCCTAAGGCTATCTGACAGTTTGGCTTGGGCAAGGGCTCCCTGGTGTTTCAAACACAGTCATATAATTCTCCCACACACTTTAGACCCCTCTGATAAAAGAAAATAGCTTCTTCGCATCATGTTGTGCTTTAAAAAAAAGACTAATTCCAAGATATTGACAGCTTTGGATAGCAATCAACCAGAAACATCACAACCATTCAAGGTAATTAAACATCTTTAAATGAAATCTCCCTTACAGCAGACAATGAAACTAAATTTCCCACCAAGAGGGAAAAAAAACTATAATTGATCTAAACTGCTTTTTCTAAGTAAAAACTTCAGAAAAATATAGAAATGCTCTCATAAAGAATAACTCAGTTTTATGCACTATGTAGTCAAGGGACAAATAAGGCCAAGTATATCCATTTTAAGGAAAACAAACAAACTGCTCTAACTCTGAAAGATAAAAGCCTAATTCAATATATTGTTTTATAATTTTTTTAAAAAATGCAACACTTTTTAATTGGTAAACCTTGCTCAGATTTTTAATAAAAGTTTTTGTTGTTTTTTTTTAATAAGAAATTATTTCTACCAGAAGTCTGGAGCAGATGACATTCTTGAAATATTTTATCTTCCTCATTTTAAAATGACAAGTCCCTTCATTCCTTGCTCTGAAAAGTAGGAAGCATCACATTTAAGTCAATCATATATTCCAAAGGATCTTACTATTTCATTGATTTGAATGTTCTCTCCAATGATGTCAGGAAGCCCCAAGTTCAAATCTATACATAATGATAGCCAGCTAAGTAACTTGATGGATAGATTATCAGACCTGAAAATAGGAAAATTCATCTTCCCAGATTCAAATCTATCCTGAGACACTTACTAGCTATGTGACCTTGGGCAAGCCACTTAACTCTGTTTGCATCAGTTTTCTCATCTATAAAATGAACAGGAGGAGGAAATGGCAAACAACTCCGGTACTCTTGCCAAGAAACCCCAAATGGGGTCACAAAGAGTTGGACATGACTGGTTACAACCAATTCCTCAATAACATGTTTTACTTTACTTATAAAATGTCCCTCTTTGGTCATATGCTTCTGCTCTCTCAAAACCACTATAAACACCCTTCCCTTGCTTTCTGCAACAGTAATCATTATTAATACTTCAGCATCATGTCTACTATGCCCCATTACCATAGTATATCACCAGCAAAATGTTAGTATTTAAAGGTTATTGTCTTTTGTAGAAAGGTAGAGTCATTAAAGGAGTTTTGCAGTTTCCCAAAGACAATTCAACCCTCCTCCTTTTCAAGTATCAATCCAGCTTGCTAAGGTCCCATTTGTTCATGCTGATGGACAAATGCTATACCTTCACATTGTCCATTCAAAGGCATGATCTGAGTTCTTTATAGTGATTTCAGGTCTCTTCCAAGATGCTGTGCACTGTTCTTGGCATTCATCCAATTAATCTATGCCATGCACAAATAGAAGCATTACTATCTAGCTGGAGTATTTAACCTTTCTTGTATAAAATGAAAAACAATTACAAAGGAAGTCAGTATGATGAAAGATAGTTACTAATAAACATATGCATATATATGTACTGTATAGTATATAGATATAGAAAGAGAAGATTAGAGGTTAGGAAGGGTCCTTATATGAAAGATCCTAGGTTAAGAACTCCTGATTTAGGACATGACTCTCTTCAACAATGAAATGCTTCAAACCAATTCCAGTTATTTGGTGAAGAAAGCCATATACACCCAGATAGAGGGATGTGAAATGTGGACTACAACATAACATTTTCTTGTTCTCTATTGAGGTTTGCTTGCATTGTATTTCCTTTATCAGATTATTCTTTCTTGTAGATACGATTTCTCCTGCACAAAAAAAATGATTCAATAACTATACATATATTCAATTTCTTAAGTATTCTAACATAATTATCATGTAGTGGATATCCTGCCATCTAGGGGAGGGGTGGGGAGTAGGGGGGAAAATTTGTAACAGAAAGCTTTGTAAGGGTTAATGTTTAGGAATTGCCCATACATATGTTTTGCAAATAAAAAATATTAATAAATAAAAAAAACTCCTGATTTAGTATGAATCCTTCAACTTGGACTCTTAAAGAATCTCCCTACTTTCTGCCTCAATTAGAGCATCATCAGATGTTCTCTTACAATATCTTTCAGAGTCTGAAATTTTTTCCCATTATTTTGGTATTGGGTTGATTCCTTGATATATTCCCAATTGTGTTGCTTCTAGCATATTTTTTCTGCTGTGCATATTTGGTCCAGTCCAGCCGTTTTTCCCATTTTGTTATCCTTACTGTAATCAATGAATAAGTTTCAATTATCAATGAATTTTCATGTTATCAATGAATAAGTTAACTAGCATTTAAGTGCCTACTACATATTAGGCACTATACTAAACACTGTGAATGCAAGGAAAGGCAAAAGTCCATCCTTATTCTTAAAAAGCTCATAGTCTAAAGGCAGGGAGGTGATAGGGTAGGATGAACAACATGCAAACAGCTCTGCACAAGACTATGCTTTTAGAGTCCTTAGTGTTTAGTGATCCTCCCTTTCTTTGATGGATAAAACAATTTACTACAATAATTTTATAAATCCTTTTATAAAATCCTTTATAAATAATTTTATAAATATTTTCTTCTATTTCTTGACTTACTAAGCTTTTTTAAAAATTAGTTTTCACCTCCATTACCTACCTTTCCTTTATGATACTGCTTATAATTGCCTGACATCCCCCATTAAGATTTTACTTATGAATTTATATTCTAATTTGTTATCATTGATAGTCTCATCAAATCAAAAGATTATCTGCCTTAGAATTCTCTCTTCTTCCCTCTGACCCTTACAAAATCTTTATTCCCCTGTATGTAAATGAGTTTCTATTACTATCATTTATTCCCAGAGTTCTTGACTTGAAGTTTATAAACCTATTTTTGTTTTTGTTGTTGTTGTTATTTTAATATTTTGAAAACTTTCTCAACATAATTGGTTTTCTTGGTAATCCCATGTGTTTTATTCTATGCACTTAAAAATATTATTCTGAGGGGTCCATAGATTTCAATAGACTGTCAAAGGAACAATAAGGTTAGGAATTTCTGGTTATTAGAAGACTATCATATGCACTCATTGATCATTACAAAGAGAAAGTCTTAATATGATTTTTAAATCAAAATTATTACTTTTGGCAAACAAATCTAACTAATTTGTATTAATCAAGGCATCAGAATCTAGTTACAAGGCATTTTTTCTTTTTTAATTGAAATGTTCTTTTAGGAAATCCAAAAGGAAATAAAATAGACCACAAAAACCATGTGCCATTCCTTTGAGTGATCCTTGATTCCATCCATTTACACCTTCTCTTCACTGACTAATTGAAACTTCTTCACTGACTAAATGAAACCTTCCATCCCTTCTCAGCCTGCAAAAACAGAATTTTGCCACACAAAGGTAAATAACAGATGCTGTTGCTCAAAAAATTTTTCTCACTCAAAGCAGCAGCCCAAGTTTTCTATATTACAGGAGTGTGAAGCAGCAACAGCATGGAATCAGGAAGACCTGAGCACATATCTCACATTGGCAAGTCACTTAACTTCTGTACTTCAGTCTACTTATCTATAAAAGAAAGGGATTTGATGCAATGTCCTCTAAGGTTCCTTAGAGCTCTAAATCTATAATCTTATGGTTTCCAGTTCTCTAGTACCCTGACATTTCTGATCTAAACAAAACAATGGAGCTAGAAAATACTACTCAGGCCATTCAAACTGAAATGTCACTTTCTTCAAGTAATTCCTATGTCCTTATAACCATAATTAAATGTGTTTTATTAAAGACCAACTTGAAAAACCCTTCTAAGAAATGACTTTCAAAATGTAATAGATGTCAGATAGTTCAGATGTCAGATAGTATTTTCCAAGATAAGTTAGAATAAGGAAAGAATAAACAGCAAATCACCCAATCTCATCCATTTTAACTTGACCAAACTCACAAAAACCTTTATAGTAATCCCTTTCCATACCAAAGTTATTCTCATATTTGAAGTCAAATTCTGGGGATTTCATATGGTAGAGGATCTTGTACAACTCTTTTTTACTCTGTCCTTTTTTATTTAGAATCTTATCAAAATTCACTGAGTCTAATTTTAACTGAAGCTAAGTTATTTCCAGAGCTGTTTATTCCAGAAAATTTGTTAGATGTTGCCTTTTATACATATACATACCTTCTAGAATTTCTACTCCACTTCTTGCTTTCCCCTTCCCTTCTTCTTCCTTTCCTTCATCTCTTTCCCATCCATCCCATTCCTTCTTCCTCTTTCTTCTGTTTTCCTCCTTCACATCTCCTTCCTTCTTCCTCCTTCCCTTTTGCTTCTCTCTTCCCTTCCTTCCCTCTCTCTCTCGTTGCCTCTCTTCCTCTTTTCCTGTTCCTCTCTCTACTACTCTTTCTTTATCCTCTGACAGTTCAGACATCATGGTTATGTCTTTGAGCTTAAGTCTAGGGCCAGATAAAAAATATGTGATGGCTTTCTTAAAATGATAATCTTTTCATAGGAACCTAGATTTATAGCTAGAAGGCACCTGAGAGAGATCATCTCACCCAATCCTATCATGTGACTAAGACCTAGGGAGCTTAAGTGATTTGCCCAGGTCATTGTAAGTGGTAGATCCAGGCTGATAGCTTCAGACATGTTAAATATTATATTGAAATTCATAAGACTTGTTCTATGAAATTTTTACTGAAATGTTATATATTCCCTGTTGAGAAACTCACTTTGCAACATC
Source organism: Myrmecobius fasciatus (assembly GCA_023553655.1). NCBI lineage: Eukaryota > Metazoa > Chordata > Mammalia > Dasyuromorphia > Myrmecobiidae > Myrmecobius > Myrmecobius fasciatus. The sequence continues at coordinate 25,753 of JAJPUD010005088.1, read as the reverse complement.
ATACAGCATGGTAGCTAAAGGTCTAGCATAACAGTCAGAAATACCTAGGTTTAAGCCCTGCCTCTGATGTATAATGACTATGTGACCCTCAGTAAATCATTTTACTTTTGAGAGCCCCATATAGCTCCCTTAGACAAATTGCTTATCTCCATAGATGGAGACTTTAACACCATGAATTCCTCATACCACTGAAATCATGAATCGCAGGCTCAGAGATTTAGAGTTACTAAAAACATCAAGGATCATCTCTTCCCATCCCCTCTTTTTATAGATAAGGAGAGTGAGGCCCCAAGAAAATAAATAATATGTTCAAGGTCAAATAGTAGTAAGCAGTGGAGTTGGGATTTAATCTGGAGTTCTCTGTCTCCAAAAACAGAATTCTTTGTACTCTTTTATGCTTTCTTAATAATAATATCAGCCAACTTTTTAGATCTAATTATACTTATTCTTTGTTCTACAAATTTTTGGCTCCAAGTAAGAAAACCTGACCTGAACTACTAAGAAATGTAATGCAGTTAGCTTCCTTCTACTTAAAATTTGTAAATTTGGACCAAGGACAAAATGCTTTAATGTAGAATCAAGAGAAGGAGTTTTCTGAGGCAAGTATCCAGATATCCAATCTGGTTTCTAGTACTTTTGTAACTTCTGACTAATTGACTTGTTAACTATGTTAACATATTCATGTCTCTCTGCCTTTTTATTTTTCTTTTAGTAAATTGTGCTATGGGATTGAATGCCTAAGATTAAAGACCAAAAACTCACAGAGATTTTTTTTTCATTCACCTTCCTATAGGAAACCAAACAACATCCAAACAGCTTATAAAAAGTCTGGATATTTCCAAATATTTTATTTCAGCTGCAAATTCAGTTGCCTCTCAAAAGAGAGTCTTTTTTTTAATTAGGTGCCACAGCCTAAGGGGGAAAAGCTTCAGCTTAGTAGATTTTGACAGGACCAACTTGAAAGTAAGAATGCTAGAATTCTCTTAAACTTTCTCAATTTATCTCCTACCACAGTTGTTCAAGGCATGATTAGCTCTGTGAGGACAGGGACAATAACAAAGCTTATTAAATCTGGTCTCTTTTCTGTGTTGTCTTCCAGGAGCTGCAGGAGGTCAGAGGGGATTTCTGGGGTGCATTCGCTCCCTCAGGATGAATGGGGTAACTCTTGATTTGGAAGAGAGAGCAAAGGTTACTCTGGGAGTAAAACCAGGATGCTCAGGCCATTGCACCAGCTATGGAATGTACTGTGAGAATGGAGGCAAATGTGTGGAGAAGTACAATGGTTATTCCTGTGATTGTTCCAAGACCGCCTATGATGGACCATTCTGCATAAAAGGTAAAATGGGACTTATTGTTGCTCTTTTTCCATGTTCACTACTCTTCCTCTTCATAGATCAAGATCACAGTCACAGACAGGGCTTTACCTGGAAAAGAATATTGATCAAGATCCCCCTAAAGTAATAGGTATGAAGCTAATGTCATCCCTTCATGACCTTTGTTATATAATAATCCTCACAAAGGAAATGGCTGTATTCTATTTATTTCACATTCTGCTGGATAATTGTATTGAATATCACTAAATAATCAATTCTCATCCTGAGGATGAATGGTCCAGTGATTGACTTTAAGTCTGACTCTGTCAGATCCCTGAGAAAATGGGGGGAGAATATGGAGGTTAGGACACCAAATTGGGGCAGCATGGTAATGAACTGAATGGGATTCTGAACTTGGAGTCAGGAAGAACTAGGTTAGAATTCCACTTCAGACGCTTCAAAAAGGATCTGGGCAAATCACAACTTCTCTGAATCTCAGCTCACTCACTCTAAAAATGGCAGTGATAATAGCACCTGATTAACAGGTGTTGTGAGAATTCAGTGAGACAATCTATGTGCAGAAACTTCACACATTATGGTTGTTATTATTGTTACTATTATTGCAATAGTTCTTTGAGATAAGCTCATAGTAAAGCACATGTTTATTTGTGTCTATACTCCTGGACTATGGGGAGTCTGGGGTCAGTCTAGCCCCATAAAAGTGCTCCATCAGGTCTACTCTTGAGAATACCTAGGTCTTGTGAGTGAATACAGTCATCCTTAGCTAAACTGCTGGATTTCTAAAAAACCCTGACCACATGGATAATCCAGGTTTTCTGGTATGAGTCAAATAGACTGATTCTGAATGGTTCCCTAGTCTCCTAATGAATAATTCCTTTTATATGTTGGATTCATTTCATCCTTCATACCATTTGTAATCTTTTTTTTTTCTTGAATCAATATGGAATATTACTCATTTAAAAAGAAAAATACTTTCAGTGATTCTCAGCTGCCTATAGAGTAAAATTCAGACCCTTTTCTTGACATTCAAGGCTTTACAAAAATGTGACATTATTCTTTCTAGTGTTAACTCATATATCCCACATCTGAAGAAAAAATTCTAGGCAAACAATTCTTCTCTGCCCCACAAATACATACTGTGTTCACATCTCCTCATCTTTGCATATGTTTTTCACTCTATCTAGAATCCCTCCATTTCCCACTCCACACTTATTAAGTCTATTCCTTTAAGGTCAATTCATATTATCTCCTACCTCTTCTCCCCCAAGCAATCATGATCTTCCCCTTCAGACCACAGAAGATATTGTTTTGCAACTTCTCTAAAATGCACTTATCCTATAATTTTATGTAATATAGCTTTCTACATTATTGTCATTCCCCCATTTAGGGCGGGGACACATATTACCTAATTTTTGTATCTAGTTTAATTCTCGGTTCACAACAGGCACTTGATAAATGATTATTGTTGTTGCCATTGACTTTAGGGACCCAAAAGTATAATCCTTTCATAAATCCTGCATTAGTATATGAGCTGAAAAGGTCACATAACTTATTGATTACTTAATTTTCCTGTACTTAAAATTAGAAGAAAGAAAAAGAGAGGAAAAGAGACAAAGCAGTAAAATTTCCACTTTTCTGGTTTTTGAGTTAAATCCCTGTTTGTTTTGTAAAGGAATATAAAAGCTTTTGGGTAAAGTCTTCAGTGAATGATTATTGCATCCCTTAATAAGAAGCTTTCCATAAACACCCCATTCCTAGGGTCTGTGCCATGATGAATACATGAAGAGCTGTTTATGCTTGCATTAGTCTTATAGAATGCCACCCAGAGAGAGATGTATTGTCGGAAAATATCCTCTATACATCCAGGCTACATCTGGCATTGCTTTTAATATGGTAATACAAATGATGCTAGATGGGTAGGAAAGAATAGTACCAAACAGCCACCAAAATGGAGAAGGAATCACAGAAAAAGACGATCTCACATTAACAGTATTATTATAATGTATCTTTCTGTTCCAAACAACAGGAATTCTGTTCTTTCCTTGCGGCACACAATTAGGATGAGCTTGTGGATTACATTAATTTTGTACTTGTAGAAATGACAGTCTTGCAATTACCGTTCATTGTTCTTGATGCTAATTTCACTGTAGTCATTCTATTGCCAAAGTAACGTCTGAAAGCAATCAAGTAAACACTAATACTTGAAAGACTCCACTACATAAGTACCAATTTAAAGAAAATCACAGTCCTGGTATTTCTAGAGATTTAGGTTAAATACAGAGTCTCCTACAAAACCCCCAAAGGTTAATAAATATTATGCCTAAATACTAAGGCAGGGGATATTTATCCTTAAGCTTGCATCGGTGTTGAATATTAAGGTAAATCAGGTTTGCTTCATTCCTTTTTTTCCTTGGTTCAAAAAGCTTATCCAAAATATATCTAAATACCCTTTTAAAATCATTTCCAAGCAAGATGAGTTTGAGTCTGATCCTATTAGGAGAAAAAAAATGCAAAACTTCACAGAAATGTGTTTATGGACATCCTAAGGTTTCAGGTAAAGATAGCTGCTGACTCAGAAAAACAGCAGTCATTCCCAGGCCAAAAAAGCATGTAGTAAGTGGAAATAGCAACACTTCAACCAAGGAAAAGAGCCTTGGTATCTTTCATCAAGGCAAAGAACACCATCATGACTGTCATTTGAGGCTCTCCAAAGAGCTTCAACTACATCTTGGTATTTTCTTTAGCCATTCTCCACTCATCTTCACTCTTTCTCAGAATTACCAGTGAAGGCTCAGGCTCCAAGAAAAGTCATTCTAATTATTGACAACAGGACAAATTCTGCATGGCAAGAGGACTTAAAATCATGGCCTGAAGATATACTGAAGGTACTCAGAATATTTAGTCAAGGGAAGAAACCCTTGGAGAAAACATGAGAGTTTGCCTTCCAGTAATTCTAGGGCTGTTATACACAACTCTTGTCATATATAATATATAATACAAGGGCTTGTTATTTATAAGCATACATGCTTAGTACCAGCCTTCAGAATTAGAACCAATGATTGAAAATTGAAGAGAGGAAAAATTTGCATTTAAAATAGGTTAAAAACAATCATTAAAGCTGTCCAAAAGAGAAGCTTCCCATCACTATAAGTTATCCATCATTGAAAAAGGTAGATAACCATTGGATCATGGATGTTAGAAAAGGTTATTCTACTGAGGTATGGATTATTGATGTCCCCTCAAGTAGAAACATCTCCCTCCAGGCCATATATTGAATTAGAAAGCCACACATTAACATCATATAGGTTATAGTTTCATTTGTTTTGTTAATCATTTTTTCAATTATATTTTAATTTCCTTCAAGTAGCACTCAGGAGTTTTGCATACACGTGTAGTGATGGATTTGATTCCTTGAGTGTAGAAAAGCATTCTACTTCTGAGATGATTGTATGAATATATGAATTTCATTCTAGATTTTTTAAACATCCTTTTGGAGGAAGTTCTCCTTACAAATGGTTACACTGTTTGTTATTTCTGTGGATAACAGATCAGTATAGGAAAAAAAAAGACTCCAGTGATCCATGGATACTAAGCTTAGTCTCTGAGTATTCTTGTCACCTTAAAAGGCCCTTCCTATTATTGAAGAAAACTCTATACTCTCTTGTACTTGGTTCCTTTGCTCTTCTCTCATCAGGAAGATTTCCCTGATGAACAGCAAGGATTTATTATGCAGCAAGGATGAAGAAAGTAATGCAAAAGAAAGACTATGAAATAAGCTCTGAGTCTGGCACAAAACAGTCACTTAATAAATGCTTGTTAAGCTGATTTGCCTAAAAAATCAGGAGACTTAAGTTCAAATCTCAGCCCATAATTAATTAGCTGTATGACCTTAAGATATTAATTTCTTCATCTGAATTAGACTAGATAATCTGGGCAATATTTTTCAATGATCTTCTATGAATTTCAAATCTGTTATCACTTTCCTTAACTAAGGAAGAGTGCAAAAATATAGTTGATTCTTAATTATCCACATTTCTATATTACAAATTGACCATGACCAAGACCAGGTATGGATAAAAAATTAGTAGAAACTTTCTGTACCTTGAGATTTTATACATGCTAATCCATAACCTTGCTCATCAATTTTCTTCATGCTGCATTCCTCCATCTACCTTACAAAAGGTGGCCTAAATATTTCTATGCTAACCTAAAAATAGGTAATTCAATTCAATTTAAGAAAAAAATGCACTTTCTGTAAGGCAATGTGTTTGATAAGAAAGATACAAAGATAAAAATTATAGACCCTGTGATTAAAGGGCTCATATTCTTGAGGAGAATGGGAAAAGAATGAGTCAAATATATTGGTAAGTAAAATAGAAAACCAAGGAGAGACCTGGTAGAGAACAGATAGAGGGGATTCTGATTCCAGAACAGATTGCAATCTGAGCTCCATCCTGACTCAGAGATGCTGTGTAATTTTGTGACTTTCAGCTGAGAGAAATCAAGGCCTGGTTTCACTGAGGAAGTTAACACCTGATGTCATATAGTAAATAACAAAGCCAAAATTGAGAGGAAATTTAGAGGAGGAGGATGGTGATTTTGGCTTGAAGTGCCAGGGGACCATTCTAGAGATAATGTTTAGCATACTTATCCAAGATATAGAATTGAGGCCCAAGGGACACACTGGTGCTCAATATGAAGCAATGGTGTCTTGAATTTGATTGTTAAATGTTCATTGTGAGTATTTACACTTCAGAAATCAGCAGTTGCTTTAAAATAAGGGTTTAATTTATTGTTTTGTTAGTTATCTAGTCTCTTGTGTTGCTTTTATTCAGGCTATTCAGTTATATTCAATTCATCATGACTGTGTTTGGGGAGCCAGGTTGGCAAAAATAGTGGAATGTTTGCCATATTTTTCTCCAGCTCATTTTTACAAATGAGGAAACTGAAGCAAACAGAGTTAAGTGACTTGCCCAGGGTCACATAGCCAGTTAAGTGTCTGAGGCCAGATTTGGTCTTCCTGACTCCAGCCTCAGGACTCTCTATTCCATTATGCCACTTAGTCACCCTTATCCAGGATTAAGAAAATATATATGATGCAGATCGAACTTAAAATTATATGTGCATTTTTTTTCCTGGAGAGTCCACTTGCCAAAGAATTCCCAACACACCCTTGATATGTAGTCATCTGCCTAGGGGTGAGAATTGAGCCTCTAAGAACAAGGAAGATCACCAAATGTGATGGAGACCACAGAGGAAGGCTGAGGGCAGAGTCTGGGGGACAGAACATTGGTGGGGCAGGTTTTTGTGGTTTGTCCTTGATTCTCAAGAACCATGACATCAGGGCTGTGATGCTGTGGCCTGCAGGTGAGGGCCACCAGTCTCCTCCTCCTCAGGAGCCAATCTGGTCAGGCCCCCCAGGGCTGTAAGAAAGAATGGGTTTGTGGAATGCTTACCACCCAGGATTTAACACAGCAATGCTAGCCCCCTACTATTGGATTAACTCTTAAATATTGTAGGGGAAAATGGGTGAAGCTCATCTCCTCGTGGAAAGGGCATTTATTTATCCAGATTCAGCCTTTTCTTCCAGTCTTCCAAGATGATGCAGCAACACTGGCCTGTTTGCTGTTCTTTGTACCTAACTCTCTGTTCCCTCCTCTGTGACTTTGCATTGCCCTGGAATATTCTCTCACCTTACCACCAGATGTCAAGCTTCTTTTAAAATTCAACTCGATGTTCACCTTCTGCAGGAGAGCTTTGCCAGTCCTTTTAGATTGTTTTCCTTTGTCGGTCTGTCTCTCTCATTCTCTCACTCTCTTTCCCCTCCCTTCTCTCTCTCTGTCACTCTCTCTCTCTCTCTCTCTGTGTCTCTCTCTGTCTCCCTGTCTCTCTCTCTCTCTCTCTCTCTCTCTCTCTCTCTCTCTCTCTCTCT
>JAJPUD010005088.1:0-18477 GCA_023553655.1 Myrmecobius fasciatus | reverse complement strand
CTCTCTCTCTCTCTCTCTCTCTCTCTCTCTCTCTCTCTCTCTCTCTCCCTGTCTCTGTCCCTGTCTCTGTCTCTGTCTCTCTCTGTCTCTCTCCCTCTCTCTCTCTCTGTCTCTCTCTCTGTGTGTGTCTCTCTCTGTCTCTCTGTTTCTCTCTCTGTCTCTCTCTCACTCTCTGTCTCTCTCTCTTTCTCTTTGTCTCTCCCATTCTCTCTCTCTAGTTGTCTGTGTGTGTATCTCTCTCTCTCTCAATATGTGTGTCTCTCTTTCTCTATGTCTCTCTTGTTTCTCTCTCTCTCACTGTGTGTGTTTGTCTTTGTCTCTCCCATTCTCTCTCTCTCTCTCTCTCTCTCTCTCTCTCTCTCTCTCTCTCTCTCTCTCACACACACACACACACACACACACACACACACACACACACATATTCCCTCTCTCTTTCTCATTCTCTCTTTTTCTCCCTATGTATGCATGTATGTGGGTGTGTATAATATTATTATATTAAAATATATATCATTATAGAAATATGTTGAACCACTGAAAGAAACAAAAGGTGTGATTAGGAAGGTAGAAGGAGAGAGCAATGGTATCATCAATACCAGGGAAGGAGAAACTCTCCAGGAGAAGGGAGTCAAATGCTCTAGAAAAAAAATTAATAAATAAGGAGAAGGAAGGCTGAGATAAGATTGTCTGCTTTATCAATTAAAAATTCATTGGTGACCTTTAAGAGAGCATTTTCAGCACAGTACAGAGGCAGATTATTTAGGATTATTAATGAGTGAATAGTGCTGAGATAAAGTCTGTGAGTATCTACAGATCTTTCTGGGGATTTAGCAGTAGAAGATGTAAGAGAGATAAAGTTTGATAGATTGAGGGATGGTAGGAAATGCTGGTTTTGAATAATGAATAACAAAAGATTAATTAACCACTTTCAGGTGTTCTTGTTCATTTCACTTGCACTGACTTTCTGACACCATTTGGGAATTTGTTGGCAGATACTGGAGTGGTTTTGCCACTTCATTCTTCAGCTTATTTTTTTTGGGGGGGGGAGTAGGTAATTGGGGCTAAGTGACTTACCCAAGGTCACACAGCTAGTAAATGTTAAGTATCTGAGGCTAGATTTAAACTCAGGTCCTCCTGTCTCCAGGACCAGTGCTCTATCTACTACACCATCTAGCTGCCCCTCCAGCTTATTTTTTTTTTTTAAACAGATGAAAAAACTGAAGCAAACAGAATTAGATGACTTGTCCAGGGCCACACAGCTAGTAAGTGTCTGAAGCTAAATTTGAACTCAGGTATACCTGACTCCTAGCCCAACACTTTATTCACTGTGCCTCCTAACTGCCTTGTGTCGTCTAGATGCAAGAGTTTTTGAGGTTCAAATCCTTAAGATTTTTAAGCATTCAGACATGTACCTTCAAACTCACATGGAATCTAGAAAATATTTCTAAGAACTTTTTTAAAAATTTAATTTTGCTTCAATCCTTCTTTCTTCATTTATTCACCCAATTATTCATTTAAATGTATGGCTCTTAGTTTCCTTATCTGCTAAATGAAAAACTTAGATAAAATTTAAGGTCCCTTCTAATTATTAATCTATGATCCTATGATAGACAACATTTGAAAAATTACAAAACGGTTACTGACAGAAATGAGAAAATCTCTTTCAGAGTTAGATTGTGTTTTTCTGTTTTGTTTTCATGTATGTTTCTTCTTTTTCTTTCTTTCTTTGCTTAAGCTTTCTATTCTTTACCTGAGAGTGCCATCATCATTAGTATAATAATCTATTACCAGCACAGTCAAGAAAACCTATATATTTCCTACCCTGGCAAAACAATTCACAACAAAATTATCTCCTTAAATTGATTCCTTTGGTTCAGTTTTTGTTTACTTGTTTATTTTGCTTCAGTTTTCAAAGTCTCCTAACATACAAGACTGGCCATCAACAGATTAAGCCTCAACTCAATAGTCTAAGGCAAATCACAGGATTTCTCTGGGCTTTATTGTCTTCATCTATGAAATGATTAGTTGAGCCAGATGACCTCAAAATTCCTTGCTAACTCTTGGAAACCTTTGATCCTATGAATTATTAATTTGGCTAATCCAGTAAAGAAAATTAAAGAAAAATAAAAAGCAAAGTGTAGAGTGGGAAATGAACCTTGTATTTAGAGACAGGAAATTAGGATTCTTTTACGTTGATGCCTTTCTCTCCACCTCCAATAAGCTAAATTTATCCCCTATAATCCATAGTTATAGTTTTCCTTAGTTCTCCATCTATCCTCCATTTATCCTTTTTAGTTTCTTTTGTTGGATTTTCATCCATTTCATGTATACTCATTATAAAATATCCTCAACCTCTATCCTAACCCCTCTTCTCTTGTGTCATGCTGATCTCCTCAGCTCCCATGAGTTGGATGATCATCTCTGTGCAGGTGATTCCCAGATCTATATCCCTATCTCTTGTCTCTCCTGAGTTCTGGTCTTGCATCATCAGCAATCAACTGTAAATTTCAAACTGTTCATACAAGTTCAACATGTCCAGAACAATTCATTACCTTTTGCCCATAATCCATCCCTCTTCTGAACTTCCTTGTGTCTATTAAGGACACTCATCTTTCCAAGTGTCCAGGTTTTTTTAGAGGGCACTCTCATTCATGACATTATCATCCAACACTCTCATTCAATCATCCAAATATACAAACTTAGTACCATTCTTAGCTCTTCACTCTCATGCACCCACATATCCAATGAGCCACCAGATCTTGGATCTCTGCCACTATAACATCTCTTGTATTGTATCCCCTTCTCTCCATATCACAAAGCTATGAACTTAGTTCAAGCAGTCAGCACATCCTTTCTGGACTATTGGACTTTCCTACTTCTCACTTCATTCTATTCTATGCACATCTTCTAAAATGATTTTCCTAAACTCCAGGTCCAACCATGTCACCAGCACAACCATTATTTAATCAACTCCTGTGGTTCTCTATTACCTCTAGAATCAATCTTTAATGTCTGTATTTAGCATTTTAAACCCTTCACAACCTTATTCCTCCCTTTCCAGTTTTCTTACGTATTACTCCCCCTCGCCACCACTGTATATTATGTAGTCCAACTATATTGGTCCATTCACTATTTCTCACATTCAATACCCCACCTCCAATTTCTGTGCCTTCATATGGGCTGCCCTCCCATGGCTCCATCTTTACCATCACCTCTCTGAATTCCTAGCTTCTTTCATCATAACTCAGATTAAATGCTGGCTTCATCATCTGAGAAAGTAATTCCTTTTGAAACCTGATATTGCCAATAACTGTCCACTTATGGGGCTGAAGCAACAAGGCATCCTAAGGGAGAGACTTTGAGGTCACATGTGCCAGACAAGTCAAACCATTATTACTATGTCCCCTCATATCCTAATGGAGATAAACCAGAATCTTAAAATCAAGAGCTTTGAGAATAGCAGTGTCCCCTAGACTGCTGCTGGTCCTGCTTCAGTGTAGTTCTTACAGCCATCATTGAGAAAAGAAATTGTTGTGGATAACAGGCTCCCCAATGCTGACTTCTAAGGACCTGAAAACACAGTCCAAGAGTACTGGTAGTAGTATCACCCCGGTTCCCCCAAACCACTGGGGCCATCATTCTGGAAAAAAAAATCTACAGACACAACTCCTAAACACTAATGAAGGAAAGTTCTGGCCATTCCAGTGTGAAGCACTGTCAAATGGTTCAATATCAGAATGAGTCTGAAAGTGCCTTAAGAGCAGAAAGTGTCTTATTTTTCTCCTTTACTTTCCCCTACTTACATTTAGCATAGTAACTTGCACATAGTAGATTCTTAATAAATGTTTACTGATTGATTGATTAATCATAATCCTAAAAATATCCCTACTCCAAAGGAACTTGGGAAAAGTTTGTTGGAAATTGGGTTTCCTGGTAACAGTGGGTTCAAAATGAAATCAGAAGCCACAAGATAGTTAATTATCATAAAGCTAACTTCTAAATGCATCCTAGCCAATGGATAGTACTGAGAAAAATGAATGTTTCTATCTTGTTTTTAATATCTTTCCCATATCTTAGTACTTTCTAGTTTGGTGGCGCATGAGTAGTAAGTTATAAGAATCTGAAAATATGGGGAGAGCTATGAATAGACCCTTTGTTCATCTTTTTTATGAAGTTGACCATATAAAAGAAAATATTTCTTTTTTATAACAAGAATAAAATGGTAATTAGATTAAACTACTTGAGGGCATAGGCTGCCTTTCTTTTTATTAATTGTATCCCCAGTGCTTAATGGTACCTGGCACATAGTAAGTGTTTTATTTCATTAATAGATGTTTATTTCATTGAATTGGAATAAAATTGGCTACTGAATTGACTTTAGTTTATTTGGGGGCTATCTTTCTTGGTTCTTGTCCTAGTCTCTAGAATTTCTAAGTATTACATTTTCCTTAGGGAGAAAGACAATAAAAAGCACAAAAAAATGGAAGAGAAAGTTATAAAGACTTTGCTTTAATTCAGAGAATTGTTTTGGGGAATAAATATTGAGAAGTGGGGAATTAAAGAGAAATTTGAAGAGTGAAAAGAATGAGTGAATATGTGAAAGAGAACATTTTACAATCCATTCTTCAAGTTTAAGACATTTTCATATTTGCCATTGTTTCAGGCCCTTTTGGCTACAGATGACTTCTGAGAAAAACCAAAGCTCCACCTAGCACGCATGTTGTTCACTAATATTTTTTACTTCAGATTTCCCAGCAGTAAACAGAACTCTAAACTATGTATGATTAAAAAGAAAAAACCAACATGAATCTCCTTTATCTCAGCCAAAGTCGTAGCTGTATGATTTCTGCTAAGATTGCTAATACATTGCTCCTCTCTCATGATTCTAAAAAGAACCTTCTGGTCTCATAAATTGTCCAGAATGTTTTGCTTTTAAATTACACACCTTTCCCGAGCCCCTGCAGGCAGACCTGTTCACCAAATACCACATTGTCCTTGAGCAGTTCATCATGTCTACAGGGGATAACTACCAGCCTTTGACATTCAATTTTTCCACTAGACAACATTTTTTATGTGTATATCATTTCCAATAGGAGGACCAGTCATCAGAGATTGAGCTCATTGCCAACTTCCTTTTCTTAGCATGAAGATAGTATGAAGAAGTCTCTACCCCACACTTCAAAAAAAATCAATTTTAAGTGGGTTTTAACTGAACTTTCCTCTTTTTTTGTTTTGTTTTTGTTTTTTTGCTTTTACACAGGAATATTCACTGAGAGGACATAGCAAGAGCAAAAGTATAAATATTTCCTTGCAATACCTGAAGAACATATTTCCCCTAGCCCCACTCATAGCACTTCAGGCCCTGATAAGAGTGGATTCAAAATGAAATCAGAAGCCACAGGATAGTTAACTATCATAAAGCTAACTTCCAAATGCATCCTAGCCAATGGATAGTACTGAGAAAAATGAATGTTTCTCTCTTGTTTTTAATAACATTACTGAAACAGAACCAAGAGAATGAACTAAAGTGGGAAATCTTAAAATCCCAGGCTAAAATCTAACTAGACTATAAAAGAAAATCTAAGTTTGGGCTAATGAGAAGGCTCTTGCTTATTGTATTTACTTAGACAGGTCTGAGAAAATGTGGCTTTCTCCCTTTTGTCAAACAGGTGATATGAAAATTGATGTCTCTTTGACCAAGATTTGGGTGACCCAAGTCACTACCCCCAGACCCTCATTGCAATATAGCCCACCTCTCTCATTCATTACTTGTTGACCAAGCAGAATTGACTGCCACCCACTCTTACAAGAGCATGTAATCTGTGAGTCTACCACCAAAGACCATAGACATCTTTGATATTTGAGAGTGCTACTGATTTCTTTTTTAAAATGCTAGCATTTTTAGTAAAATGACAAATTATCCAGAAACTATGTATTTCAAACATGGTGGAAAAAGTATTTCCTGAGGGAGGAAAAATATCTCCAAGCACTTTTCTTGGTGTCTAATCCCATAGAGTTATCTACCTTCCAGTCCCTACCCTCCAGAAGCCTACATTCTACTGGATCACATCTCTATTATTATGCAAATAAATGAGGATCTAATCATAGGATCTTGTAGAGTTGGAAAGATCCTTGGACAATTTATGGGCCAGCCCAAGTACATATAAATAGCAAAAGAGTAGAGCCATGATTTGCCCACAACTTCTCTCATGTCAGGTTTATTGTTAACATCATTTATATGTCAGTTTTCACTTTATACCTAACTTCTCCAGGATGCATTTATTTCTTGAAATAAGGTGGGACTGCAGTGCTGATGTATTTGTACATTTTTGAAATCAGATTTAAATACAGATCCTCCTGATTCCAAATCCAGTGCTCCATCCACTGTACCATGTAACTTCTTAGACGGTATTTTTCCTCATAATTGAAGAGGAAACATGCATTTTTTGCCCCATGCCCTCCCACTCAACTCCATGCTGTGGTCATGGGAATCCTATACCTCCCAGAAAAAAAAATTAGTAGCTACCATTAAGCTCTGATTTTAACAGTGAATATAGTGCATTTCACTAGCTGTGAAATTGTTAGGTCCCATGGAAAGTGAAATGTGAGGCTTACAGGTTTTAGAAGTGAAAACAGGGTTTGTGGTCACAGATAGATAGGTTATTCATAAATGCAGTGCTCATAAATCAGGACCTGCCTGTTTTCAGTCAAGCAGAGCTCCTGAGATAAGACTGAATCTAGTTGGTCTCCTTTAGATCCCTATACCTTCTTGATAAAAAAAAAAATAAAATAAAAAATAAAAAAAAAGGGATTAAGGCAGTTAGGTCATGTATGGATGCCAAATAGAGTACAACCTCATTAATTTAGAGTACACTAATTCATAACTGTAATAAATTTTGAAATATGCCATAATGAAGTTTCTATCTATTCTAGCTAGGATGAAAACAGCTTGTTATGAAAATTAATTGCTCAAATAAAATTGCTGGGGGAATTATTAACCTACTTAAGAGAACAAACTTCTCTTAAGTTAAATGCAACTATTTACATTTAATCCATTTGTTATATTATTAGCAGCTCATTATTTTCCAATTTTTTACAGCAAAGTCTCCTAAGGATTGTTATTTATAAATTCTTTATTACTCTTAACCACATAAAACAATAACAATAATAATTCAATTATATGAGGCTTTAAATTTAACAAAATGCGTTCTTCATGATGCTACAAAGATATTTTGTGAGAGGAAAAAAAGGAATCATCTGAGGTGTGCTAATTCCAAATATTAAAAAGGTGACAAGTCACAATTTCTATTTGCCTCAGTTTCCCCTACTGTAAATTGGAGATAATAATAGCACCTACCTCCTGGGTTTGCTGTAAGGATCAAAAAAGATTTTATTTGTAATGCACTTAACACATAGATTCTGGCTAATAACAGGAGATATATAAATGAATATTCCCTTCTCTTTATCATCAATCAGAAATTAATTATTATTATAACACTTTAAATTTGCTTTATCTTTGTGAATTTTATTTTGTGATACATTGATAAGTATACTGGATTTGGAGTCTGTGAACCCAGATTCAAATCCCAAGTCTGAAAACTTTATATCCCTTCTCTGGACCATGATTCTTTCATCTGTAAGAAGGAGTTGAGTTTGTCACTAAATTCTATTCAGATCTCAATATTATTGCTGTTCAGTCATTTTTCAGTGGTATCATGATCCCATCTGAGGATGTCTTGGAAAATACGCTGGAATGGTTTGTCATTTCCTTTTGCAACACATTTTACAGATGAGGAAACTGAGGCAAAATGAAGTGACTTGCCCAGGTCACACAGCTAGTGAGTGTCTGAAGCTGGATTTGAAGTCGTGAAGTTGAGTCTACCCGACTCTGGGCTCCACTTTCTATGCAGCTTGCCAACTAGCTATCCAGATCTAAATATGGGATTCTATAAAATAACCTATAGGAAAGCCCCTGGAAGCATAAAGCTGTCTGTAATCAATGTTGGGAATTGTTATTAACATTCCCCTGGAACCAAAGGGTTGAGGAGGTAGACATTGGACAGCTCCCATCTGTTAGAGCTGCATTTGGAGGCTTTGTGTGGTGAGCTACATACATTATCAATCTTTGCACAGGCTTCCGCCTGTTAATTCATTGTAAAAGTTCCTTTACAAACAAAGTGAAGCTGTACCCTTAGGGCTGTTTAAATGAGCTCCTTCTCAAGTCTTTACTGCAGAGCCAGCATTTGTGAAGAGCAAGGAAGCCTTAGACTTCCCATTTAAATCCTTTTGTTATTTTCAGGGATATTTTTTCTCCCTGTCAGTCCTTGGAATCACCAAGAATGAACCTTGGCTAAAGCTCTGCTCTTATCAGGGAAATGTCAAGAATTATTTAACCTGATTTGAAACTGGATCAGATCAGGCCGGGTCTCAAACAAGAATTGAATTTGAAGCATGCCCTAGGGTCATAATTAAAGTCACTTAAAATAATATTAGGATTTCAACCAGCATAGCAGGTCACACAAAATATGAAGTAATTGCCGTGTTCAAGAAACTTTTCTGAAATGTCCTGATTGATCCAAGTTTACACTCTTTCTCTGTCCCCTGGCTTGGGCTGGTAGAAAAAGCACTAGACCTGGAATGACATGTCCTGGAACAAGACAAGCAGCTTCTCCCTTCTGTAACTACACTACGTGAAAGAGAAAGGAATAGCACATGTAGAGCACTCAGATTTCCCAGCACCAAAGCCAAGTCTCTTGCCCACCAGGTGCACTGGATAGGGCCCTGAACTTGGAGTCAAAAAGCCCTGAGTCATTTAAAATTAGAACTATATTTAACTAAAAATAATAATAAATAATAATAATAAAATGACCAGGGGCTCGAGTCCTGGACTTGGATTCAACTTCAGCATTGAACACTTAACAGCTATTTGACCTCAGGCAAATCACTTAATCTCTCTCTCTGTTTCCTTATCTATAAAATGAGAGTTTTGACAGCACCTGCTTCTAGGATGTTATAAGGCTAAAATGAGATCATTTTTGTAAAGTGCTTTCCAAACATTAAAGCCCTAAATAAATGTTAGTTAACATTATCCCACTCTATGATTATTCTCTTGTAGTCAGGGATGATAAATATGGAGTTGGAAAGAAGCTCAGACATGATTAAGTCCATTTTGCTAATTTTACAGAGGAAGACATTGGATTCCAGAGAGAGAAAATGGGCTGGCCAAGGTTATAGAAGCAGCAGAGCTGAACCCAGAATCCCTCATTCCAAATTCTGTCCTTTATCCATTGCACTACAATGCACAAAATCCCCACAAGAAAATACAAGAAGCTTTTTTCTCCCTATTTTATAGAAGAAAAAAGTTTTCACACAACTAATCAATGACAGAGTTGAATCCAGCTCTTTTGACTCCAGGCCAAACATCATTTTCATTAAATAATACTATCTCCTTTTTACGTAGCTATAAAGCACCTTATATTAAAAGGAGGAATTGAAAAACATTTACTAAATATTTACTATGTTCTATGCATTTGACAACTTTCCCCAGACTTCAAATAAGACAGTGATTCATTAAAAAAAAAAACTCAAATGAATTTGCAGTGTAGACCTCAGTCTATCAATGTCTGCATATCTTTTCTGATTCTTCTCCATGTCCTCTCCTAATTTTGACCCAGACCCAATATCTAGAAGTTTGCATCATTTTCTCTTGATATTAAAAGAATTGTTCTGACTCTTCATGAACTCCTTTGGGATTTTCTTGGCAAAGATACTGGAATACTTTGCCATTTCCTTCTCCAGCTCATTTTACAGATGAAGAAACTGAGGCAAATAAGGTTAAGTGACTTGTCCAGGACCACACAGCTAGTGTAAGAGGCCAGATTTGAACTCAGGAAGGTGAGTCTTCCTGACCCCAGGTTTATCTCTGTAACCACCATGCTACCTAGCTGCCCCCATCAAAAAAAAAAAAAAAAAAGTTTTTCACTTAAAGCACCCGAGTAAAGTCGTACTTTACCCTTAGGCTCAAAGTAAACTGATATTGACCTGTTTAAATATTTCTGTTTTAGTCAAATTAACTTTACAATGCTATAATAAAAATGTCCTTTAACTGGATCTTGCAAGTTCAAGGTTTTGTTTTGTTTTGTTTAATTTTAGAAATACATCTAACCCATTAAAATCCAATTAAAACTCTAATATAGATTATGATTTTTACTCACTTTCCCGCTGTTGCTTATTTATTTGTCTATTTCTATTTGATCATAGATCTACAACTGAAGGAAAGCTCCAAAACCTTGTAGTCTTCATTTCTCAAATGAAAGAACTAAGGCTGAAAAAGATCAAATAATTTGCCTAATGTCACACAGATAGTGACCTTCAAAAGCAAGATTCAAACTACTGGTGATCCTCTCACCATCCAATGTTTTCACTAGACTCAATATTTCAAATGTTCTCTTTTGTGATTATGTACAATATGCTGTTTGACTTATCACTCCTTTTCACACTTAGCTTAAAATTAAAGAGTCATTTTCAGAGAGATATTTTTCTATGACTAATAAATTTATCATTGATCCAGATTTTCAGCTTTTGTGCTAACATTTAAATGCTATTACATGACATGGCTTAATGTTTATTCTGCTTTATTCACTTTTTATGCTACGAACTTAGCAGAATCTTAACCGAATGGCTTTTTTTGCAGACTTTGGGAAGTGGAAATACAATTTGCCAAGATGTAGTGAGGTTCAATAGGCTAGACTCCCTGTGATGGTCATAAAATGGGACTGGCCTTGAAGGTCAGAGAACAGGTTGCCAGTTCCACCTCTCTATTGGCTATTAGAGTGATCTTAAGTTAAGTTCATTTAGCCCTCTGGTTTTCAGTTTGCCATCTGTAAAATATCAGGTTGGCTTAGATCATAGCATGTCAGAAAGGTCCTCAGAGTTCTAATCTATAACCTTTATAAAGAATTCCCTCTGGAAAATATATAGTCATCTTATATTTTCTTGAAGATCTCTGAGATGATGAAGCCATTACTCTGTGACAACCTATTTTACTTTGTAATAATATTAATTGTAAAACTTACATCAAGATTTCTTAACTGCCTTAAAACAACAGTTCTAAAAACGTATTCTTAAACCTATAAGGGGGAGGTTCCCGTCATCTTAATAACAAAATTTCAATGTAATTGGTTTCCTTCATAAACTCATATATTATATTTTATAAATTTAAAAACATTATTTTGAGAAGAGACTTACAGGCTTCATCAGACTGCTAGAGGCAACCATGACACAAAAAACGCTAAGAACCTCACTTTAGATGATCTCTAACATGCTTTCCATGAGCAGCTAAGTTATAGAGGGGATAGCATGCCAGGCCTGGAGTCAGGAAGATTCATCATCAAGAGTTCAAATCTAATATCAGCACTTACTAGCTATGTGACCCTAGGCAAAAGACATGAGCCCATTTCCCTCAGTTTCCTCATCTGTAAAAGGACCTGGAAAAGCAAATGGCAAACCACTCCAGTATTTTTGCAAGAAAACCCCAAAGGGGATCACAGAAATTCATATAAGACTGAAATGACCAAACAACTAAACAGAAGAGTTTTCCAGTGCTAACCTTTAGTGGAACCATACTTGAGTTGGTTATAATGAAAATAAGCATTTGGTCATAACTGAAACTTCTACTATCATTATATAATGAAATACTTTTACCTCAAGGTTTTGAGTAAATATGAAGATAAACTCAAAATAGCCAACAACAAAATAAAGTTATTTGATCAATACATCCCATACATACACAAGATTATATTTTTTAATTGTATTCCTGCTCCAAAGGTTGTCCCTTTGCCTTAGTGTTTTGAGCAATTTCCTAATATATTACATTCCATCAGTAAGTTATATTTCTTTCTCTATTCTTTCCCATGATCTTTATGTATAATTGTGTGGGGAAGACTCTCATAGCCAGATGTGAACTGAAACAAACTGGGTATCTAACCACAAGTACCACATATTAAGGAATTTATTTCTGTTTTAATAGCATGTCATTCATACTCTTTATCCATAGTACTGTAATAATAAGGAAGCAAAGTATTTTCTATTCATACAATTTAATGGAAGGGGAGGGGAAGCAGTAAAACAATGAACATGGTAAGTCTAGCCAAATTCCCCTGACATAGGAATCTGCTAACAACTGATTTATATCAAAAACAAGTGATTTATAGGGTAAATATAGGTCATGGATTGTGGGTTTTCATATTGATGAAATTCATGCTTTGAATTACTTACTGATTGATGGTTTCACAGAAATTGCAATGGCCCTGCCCTTATCTAGGGCAGATAATGCAGCATGAAATAACCCTTGATGATAACTGGATTTTACAGTATCTAAACAAACTTTGGAAATTCTCAGACTATTGATGGTAAGGTGGGGGGGGGGATGTAGATTGGATGTCTTCAATATGGAGTGTTCAGTTCAATACAATAAAGCATTTTTAAATGCCTATTATATACAAAGGCTTTGTTAAGCACAAGGAAATCCAAAGTTTAAAAATAAGTATTTTCCTTTAAGTAACTTAAAAATCTGATAGGGTTAGAGGAGATAATCATGAGATGAAATTAAATTAAATAAGCATTACATAAATATACATGGAAATATGTGTGTACATATATACTTTATATATATACCATATATATGTATACAGTATGTATACATACATACAGTGGTCCTCAGAGATTCCATAATTATAATAGTATATATAGGAGCAGCTGGAGAACATATGGGACCTCATGTCAAGAAGACTCATCTTCCTGAATTCAAATCCAGCTCAGACATGTATTAGCTGTGTGACCTTGGACAAGTCACTTAACCTTGTTTACTTCAGTTTCCTTATCTGTAAATGAGCTAGAGAAGGAAACAGCAAAGCCCTTCATTACCTTTGCCAAGTAAATCCCCAAATGAGATCATGAAGAGTCAGACATGACTGAAAAAATGACTGAACAGAAATACTTATATAACACTTTAAGGCTTACAGATCACTTGACTTTTTTTTCATTTATTCATATTTTCATTTTTCCAAATAAGGAAAATGGGGTTCAGATAAGTGAATAATTTGTTCCAGGATGCTTAGAGCTGAATGTGCCATTCTTTCTCTCTCACTATGGGGGCCTCTCAAAACGGCAAAATTTAGAGATTTCATAGAGATAGGCTATCTAACCTAGACCTTAAAGAAAGAGAAAGTTTTCAGCTAACAGAGATGAAGGGGTTTTCCATTCTGGCTAGAAGATTGGAAGTTATCAATTTGGCCAGATTTGGAAGAAAGTACAATGAAATGAGTAAATAAAGAGTAGTCCAAGTTGGTTGGAGATTAGAATGTATTCAATTCAGTATAAATTCATTAAATGTTTACCTTGTACCAAGAATGGTGCTAAGCTCTGGGAATACAAAAAGAGAGAAAAGATAATTTCTTCCCTTATGAGCTTACAGTCTAATGTGAGAGCCAACAAATATACACAGAATATACAAGATATATATACATATCTTATACCTATATATGTGTGTATATATGTATGTATGTATATATAATACATACACACAAAAAATACAAAATAAATAGTAAAATATTAATAGAAGGAAAGCACTTGAATTTCTAGAAAGGTTAGATAAAGTTTCCTGTAATAGATAGGATTTTAGCTGGGATTTAAAGGAAACCAGGGAGGAAAGAAATTGGAATGGAGGTAGGAGAGCATTCCAGGAAAGGGAAACAACTAGAGATATTCCCAAGAGCTGAGAGATAGAATGTCTTGTTCCTGAGACAGCCAAGAGGTTAGTGTAATTGAATCAAATTGCACATGATGGAGAATAAGGTGTAAGACAACTGGAAAACTGGGAGGATGCTAGGTTATAAAACTCTAGCCAAACTGAGCATTTGGCTTCTGGAACTAATAAATCAGTGGAGTTTGTGGAGGAGCAATAGTATCCAATAAGGCCAAAAAAATGTAACTGAGAACCAAAGGGGAGGTTCTTGAATGCTTGAGTGAGTATTTATTACTTGATATAAGAGGATTCCTGAATTGAGAAAGAGATTAGACACAATGACTTCTAAGGACCCACCATTTAATTCTAAGGTGTTCTCCATAATCATTTAGAAAGAAGGCCAGATTTGTTATCAGAAGACCTGAGTTCAAGTTCTAGTGCTGCTTAATTTAACTACTTCTGTGCCTTTTGGGAAGTCTGTTTACCCTTCCAGACCTCAGTTCCCTCAAGCATAAAATGAGAGGGTTGAACTAAGTGATCTGGAAGGTCCCTTTCAGGTCTCAATCTACTATCCTTGAAGTCTCTGAACAGGGTATTCTATAGTCTGTAAGTACTGCTATTCTTGAGTTAATGTCACAGAAAAGAATTAAATCCATAGCCTGATCCCCCTTTTAACCTAAACACAATTCCTGTGCTTCTGTAATGCGTGCACCAATCTTCTGCTCACAGAATGAACTCACCTTCCCTTTTTCAGAGAATAACCTTAAATTACCTAAATAAAATATTTATCCTCTGGCTAAGAAAGAAACCCCATCGTCATGTTGTATTCTGTCAGCTTTCAGGAAACCAGTAATGTCTTTCTCTGCTTCTGTGTCTTTCATGACACCTCTGACACTGGCCTGAGCTCTGGTGACATGTCATAAAAACAATAACAATAGCAATGATGCTGCATGATGGGCTTCCATGGAGCTCAGTGCAACCTAGAGATTCTCCCTCTAGAATTATATCCCTGGGAGATAGATGGCAAGCGCTTAATAGTTGCTAAACACCATATTCTAAACACAAGCACCCATACACACACATGTATATATGTGTGAACAATAGTTTTGACAAGGAATCTTTCAATTTGGTTTTTTTTGTTGCCTAGGGAATCAAAAAAAAAATTAGAAGCAACAGATGTCCTATGTGATAAAGGCAGAGATAAAACGCTAGCTGTATACTACGAGCTCAGAAGATGCTATAATCCTAAAAGCCCCATCACCAATTTAGCAGTTGATTCTTTTTTTTTCAATCAAATATCCAGTCAGATTGATTATTTTAGTGCAGAACTATAGTTTCACTGGACATCCTAGTTAAGAAATTCCCTCTATAAGTGCCAATAGGCACTATAGGTAGATAATTTATATTATTAGAGAGTTGCCTAGAGGTACCAAGAAGCTGTTTCATGCCCAGGATCACAGAGCTGATTTATGTCAGGATATAACTTGAACCCAAGTTTCCTTGGTTCTGAACCTCTGAGATTGAAAAACATAAAGTAACAGCCACTGAATAATTAAATTAGGTCATTTTAGACACCAAAGAAACCTTAAAAATTATTTAATGCTTCCTTTTTATTTTGTAACAAAAGGAAAACACAAGATGCTAAATCACTTACCCAGCTTTCCAAAAACTACTGTCAGAATTAGAATTGGGACTCTGGTCTTCTGATGTTCTTTTCTGTTATCCCAGTCCTTTATTAACTGATCAAAGCCTTTGACAATTAGCTTGATCTTTTTATCTATCCAGACTTATACTCCTTATTACTTCTCCACATGAACTCTTTGCCCCAATTGGGTGGTGATCAAACATTAGGAATTTCAATATCCTTCTCTTATCCTGCCCCAAGTCAACTGAATGCTACTGAAGAAAGTTATATAACCACACCAATACCTTTATACATTTCTATGTGCCAGGAAAAGACAGAAGAATATATGTACATCAACACAAAATAAATATAAAGTTGCATAGATATTGCAAGCATTCTATCATCAGATGGAGTTCCAATTCCAAGTCAGGTCACTAGGCTTATTGTTCCTCAGGTTTAGCCTCTGTAATATTTTTGTATTTGGTATATTCCACTAATTTTCTTACTTTGTGATTGTCTTTTAGGTCTAAAAATATCACAAACATTTATTCTGATTTGTATTTTGACTTTGAAAAAATAGCATTCACTGATTGCCAAATCTTGAAAAATTTAATAATATGCCTCAAATAAGACTCTTTCCCAAAATGCCTCTGTCCCAAAGACCTGAGAATCTTTTTTTTTTTCCAGAAATCACTGAAACTGGTGAGCTCTAGGTCTATGATGAGAATTCTACATGTGTTCATGAATAACACTTGTCTTTACAAATGCATCCTACTTAAAGAGTGTGGATGGCAGTTGAAAATGTGGTAAAAAAAAAAAATACCAGCTTTCACGTTTGATCTGTCACAATTAATTACTTTGATAATTGTTCTGGGTCAATATTAGGTTTACAACAGTAATTGAAGATAAAAAAATAGACAGTATTTTTGGAGTGCTCCTGAGAAGGCTGCCTGTTTCTAAGTTTAAAGATGACTAATTTCAACCTAACCTCACTAATTTCAGGGCCAATTGACTAGTGATCCCTTCAAGATAAGAGTACAATTGTAAGTTAAATTCACTGAACTTTTGTTAAATGTTGAGATGAGAACTAGCAAGAGAAACTAGACTAAAATATGGCCCTAATGACTCAGTTGTGAACGGTAAGTGAAAAGAATCACCTATTTTTTGGAGTTCCCTGAGCTCATCCTAGCCCAAAAATGTGGTGCCTGAAACACCCTCAAAACATCAACTGAAATAAGGACCCCAAACCAAAGAGCAAATTGGGACATTCGTTATACCTTAAGCCATATTATTCATTCTTGGGATTTTTATTCAGAATGTGTAGATGCCTTGACAAGTTTTTTTTTTTTTTTTCCTTTTTTTTTTTTTGCTGAGACAATTGGGATTAAATGACTTGCCCAGGATCACACAGCTAGGAAGTGTTAAGTGTCTGAGACCAAATTTGAACTCAAGTCCTCCTGACTTCAGGGCTGGTGCTCTATTCACTGCACCACCTAGCTGCCCTCCCACAAGTCTTTACAAAGTGAAATGGAGATGTAGATAGTATTCGAGCAAATAGATTACTGAGATTTTATATATAATTTATATATACATACATGTGATGTATTATAGGTTTAAACCTATATCTGTTTAAATATATATTTATATCATTCATGTAATATGTGTATATATAATTAATATGTAGTGTCTTATAAATATTATTATACACATTTGTATATTTTGTGAATGTGTATATGTTTATTTTATGTGAATAATATAAATGTGCATATTTTATATATTTTAAATATACATACACACTTATGAAAGGGAAAGAGAGAGGAAGACAAGATTTGGGTTAATATATGTCAACTGATATGTATTAACTGTGTGACCCTGGGTAAGTCACTTCCCCAAATGCCTAATCAGTGGTTTTCATCTAGTGGTTTGAAAATTCCTTAAAGATATTTGGGATGATATTCCACGGAGTTTGTAGTAAAGATTCCTTAATATTTAAAGTAATAAGTAATTGCCTATGAGTATTATGAGTAGCATATTAATTTACCCTGGGAATTTATAGCACATTTTTAATGTAGTTGAAAGGAATTCACAGAACAAAAAAAAAGATTTTAGGGGAAAAAAATCTCTAAATGAGCACAGAACAAACAACTTTCTTGCAGAGTTGCAGAAAAGGGGCTGATTTTTCACTAGCAGAGGGAATTCCCTCACCTGACAATGTTTATATATGGGTCTTGTTCCTGAAGATATTATCTGGTTTTATAATTATAGTTATTATATATGTGTATATATATTATATATCACTACATATGTATATATGTATATACAAACTATATATATATGGGATAGGGTATATATCTAAGAAATATACATATATAGAAATATGTATATATAATATACAAATATATATATATAGAGATAACCCACTGAAATCACAGGTCTGATCTTATAGACACATATACATAATTTCTCTCTGTGTATGTATGTACATATATAGAGAGAGAAGGACAAAGAGAGAATATTTTATATATCTCTAAAATCAGTCCCGTGATTTCTTTGGTGCAGTGAATTCCCAGTGAGGAAACTTCCTTTTCCAATGCAGATCAACAATTTGCCATCTAAGAATGTCATCTCTATGATATGAATGTATAAATGTGGTTTGGGCCCAGTTTATTTTGTTTGAATATTTTGAAGAGTATTAGAGTTTATAGGATAAAGGAGCCAATTTTTAAAGCATTTTCTATTTTTTTCAACAGTCCCAGACGTGAATGGGTTATACATAAAAATAATATGTGCATTTGAATTAGAGAGTCAGAATGGTATAATAGATAGACTGGTCTCAGACCCAAAAAGATCTGAATTAAAATCTAGTCTTTGGTACTTACTAGCTTTGTGAATTTGGACATGTTTTTTTTAGTCTCTGTGTGTCTCACACAGCTTTTGGGGACTTATCTCCCAGGTCATATATGTGAGTTTCCTATATTGACTAAAATCAGAGATCCTACATTTGGTGTTTGTATTGGATATATAGCATAACTGGTTGGCACATGCAAGATACAAAAAAAGTTGCCCATTGTTGAATACTATGTTACACAATGTTTTTATTTTTGTTTATTAA
>JAJPUD010005087.1:77656-156397 GCA_023553655.1 Myrmecobius fasciatus | reverse complement strand
TCCTATCCTATCCTATCCTATCCTATCCTATCCTATCCTATCCTATCTCATCCCATCTTATCTTATGTATGTGTATTAGATATGCATATTTATATTTATGTATCTATCTATCTATATATATATCAATTATATGTTTCTATATTTATATGTATATACATACATATGGGTATCTAATTATTTTCAGTTCATGTATATCTATAGAAAGAGAAATGAAGAAAGGTTATTTGAGGGCATCTATTTTGTGTTCAAGTTTTGGTGAATATATCAGCTAAATAGGTAATAATGATACTTGTAGTAAATCAGATAATTTCTCTGCTTCTTTTGTAAGCTGAGGGCAGGTTCTAATTTTTGCTTCTTTTTTGCCTCCCTAATGCTTACTATGGTGCTAGGCACATATAGGTACTTAACAAATATTGATTGATTGATTGCTCAATTTACCTGAAATTCCACTGCTGGATATTTATTCAATTTATTGAATATAAGAACTTGAAGGAATATAAATCAACTTTTTTTTTTCATTTTACTAATAGGAAAACTGAGTATCAACAAAGTTAAAGAACAAATGCCATGCTATATAACATGTATGGTAGAAGCAAGACCAGAATTCAGTTTCACTGATTTCTAATGTGGTATTCTATTAGACCAACTTTCCATTTTTATAAATACTACATTTCTCTTTGGATTAAATGATATGTTTCTTTTTTTCCTACTCATCTGGACTACCATAATATCTCCTCAGCTAAGAATGGGATAAATTTAGTTTATGATTTGCTGCTCTTACAATATCTAACCTTAAAAGGCTGATGTTAAGAGAATAATAATAGTGGATAATAGCAACAAAACAATCTCATACATTTATGCTATTTCAAAAAAATCATAAATACTCTTTGAAATAGCACAAATGTTCTTTTTATTTTACAGATGAAGAAACTGAGGCTTCGAGTTATAAGAGCTTTAGGAAAGAGATGCATGAAACATATAAAGGGTTAGTATAATTTTATAAAGTAAAATGACAAAAAGTTTTAATTATATAAAGCCAGATTTTTAAAAGGTATTACAGTTTATCTACTCCAATCCTTCTGGTAGAATGAAACCAAATAAACCTGTGAGGCAGTGTGGTATCATGGAGAGAAATCTGGCTTTGACAAGTGAAAGACTTGTGTTTAAGTATCATCTTTGACATATCCTAGCTTAGTGACACTTTGTGTAAATTGACAGGTATCTCAGTACTGTAGACACCTCTCTAAGACTGTAAATATTGGCATACAAATAGATAAGTTTCTTCACTAATACAGTTCCTATATTAGTGAAATCACATTTACAATTCCCATCTTCATTAAATTCATCCACATTTTAAACTTTACCTATATACATATGGGTTGATATGTATGATGTGGTAGTATGAGAGTATGCGTGTGATAATAGAACTACAAGGTTATCTAGATAAGTGGTATGTCATTTTACTCTACACTTGCCTCATTGAATTCTCTTCTTTCCCTGTCACATGAATACAGCTGAGTCGAGTGGCAAAGACCTTCAGTTTGGGCTAAGGAAACCCTGTTTATGTGCAAACTTTTCTAATACCTCATAACTTAAGCTCATCAACTGGGTTTCTTATGGAAATAATTTTAAGTTATGGAAAATATATAAGCATTTTAAAAAGAGCTCCTTTTTCTAAAAAAAAAATACAGTGAATATAGTCCATGAAACAAAGAATTGGATTGTCTTGTGGTAAGAACACAGAAATTTCTTATTTAATTGTGCCTGGCTTCATATTATTGCCTAACAACTGTAAGCAAAAATGCATAAATAAAATAAGGGAAAAAAACATGTTTCATAGACTCTGAGACTAGAAAATACACACACACATATACACAAGCACACACACACACACACACACAAACAGAAACACACACACACATAGAACCAGCAACTCCCAAACAGATTTTTCTTTTTCCCCATTTTGACAAACATATTTTTCCAAAATTCTTCACACCAGATTTTACTAATTAATCTGAAAGAGGTAGTGATGGGTGCTGCTGATGCTAATCACAGGAAACAGATAGCAAACAGAGGACCATTTTTTTCTTCTTCTGACAGCAGCATCTGGCTCCTTGGCAGGCTATGTCAACCTTTGTATTGACATCTTTGGAGATGCCTCTGGAGCTGTCAGTTTCTCAGGATGCTGCTGTGGGCTAATGCTTGCTGTAATCATTATCTTTTTCCTCATATTGCTATGTGAAGAATTTGTTCTTATGTATTCTAATCATTGAAAATTATTTCCAAAATTGGCTCAAATGTTTTTAGAGAAATATGGGATAGGCATTTTCTTCCCTAATTTAGAAACAATCTAGAGGACTTTTGTTTTCTTGCCATAGGAAAAAAAAATTGCCAAATGGAAAGGTTCCATTTGTTTTTATAAAGAAAATAAGCAACCATATTTAAAACTACTAGGACTACTGGTATGAAACTGAGCCACTGAGCTCATTTTAATGAAAATAAATAGATGCAAAGGAAAAAAATCAACTTTCCTAATTGAAATGTCTAATTATTGTTGTGCTTTACATTATCTTCAGATAGTGATGTACATGGGAGAGTCATAAGAACACTACCTAAAGAATAAAAGGAGGTAGCTGGATGAGATAGTGCTGGTCTGGAGTTTTAAAAGTCCATCTTCCACAGTTCAAATCTTGCCTCAGGCACTTACAAGTTGCATGACTGGAAAAATCACTTAACCCTCTTTGACTTATTTTCCTCCTCTGTAAAATAATCTGGAGAAGGAAATGGCAAACAACTTTTGTATCTTTGCCAAGAAAACCCCATATGGGGTCACAAAGAGCTGGATTGAGATAACTAAACAAAAACACAAAACAATAAAACAAATTTTATGCAGAGAGAAAAGGTTTCAGATGTAATTAGCCTTCAGCACTAGTACACCTGGAGAATGTGGATGTAGAGACCGAAAATCTAAATTTATAAGTCCTGTTCAGATATTTACTACCATAGATGTGCTGGTAAAAGTGCAGGTTGTTATCTGCTACCCAGAATATGACACTCTTGCAAACTTAATCTGAATTATTAATATTTTTCTATCTCTTTCTTAAGTCTAGCCAATCATCAAAACAATAAATCAAGCTCTGATTCATAGCATTTGCTGATTTCTGAGGTATAAATCCTCCCACTAAAAATGTAACAATTTCTTCTTAGCACTCCCTTGCACTATCCATGTAAGCTTGGGAAAGAAATTTTATTGTATTAAGCCTCAATTTCCTCATCTGTAAATTGATATCAGGAGGGCTAAATAATGTCTAAGGACCTTTTAAATTTGATAAGGAAATTCCAAATAAATTAATGTTTTTTTTTAGATTTGCAGAAAGTTTCATGTTTGAAAAATTGTACGTGTAAATTAAATGGTCCTCAATACATAACTTCTTTACATGACAAATGTCTACAGAATGAATCTTAATTATATTTTATAGGTAATTTATATAATTATCATGATGGTGGTTGTACATTTTACAATTATAATGCTGAATAAGATGAATGCATTAAAATATTTAATATTGTTACTTTGCAATGTTTTTTCTCTTTCAATTTTGAAGGGGAAAATGTCTTCCAGAGAATGCAATTTTTAAAGTGTAATGGCTATAACTTCACATTTTCTTATACAGTCTGATTTTATTGTTTACTTCTTTAAGCAAAAAGAAAGCCCTCCTTTAAATTCAAATGCTGCCATGGTTGTACTTACAATCTGTTTCAACTGTTTTGAATGAACTGACAATTCAATTCAATCCAAATGGTTGAACTGGTTAAGGCAGATAGACACATGGTGAGATCTACTTGATACAGCTTGAATTTGCCAGTCAGCTGAAACATTTGCTAACCAAATAAATAAATAAATACATAAATGAAAATTGGCCCTGGGTAACTTTGGCAATCCAAATATAAATATGCTAGTATTCTGTCTCTCTCTCCAAATGAATTCTGTTTCTTCTATTGTATGTACAACTAAGAACACTAAGCAGTTTTATGGGTCTTTTGTGCATGATTTACAGATGAACTACACAGCTAGATAACTTGTCATTGCATCTGAACTTCCAGAGACATGGGACACCAGAAATAGTTCTGGAGACATGAAGAAAGGGGTGGGGAGGGAGGGATAGAGAGACAGATAGAGAGAGGAGAGATAGAGTGTGTGACACACAGACAGAGAGAAAGAGAGGGAGAGAGAGAGATGGAGGGAAGAAGAGAGAGAGGGAGAGGGAAAGGGAAAAGAAAGGGAGATGGAAAGGGACAAGAAAGGGAGAGGAAGAGGCAGAGAAAAGGTACAACTCTCAAACTCCCATTTCTACTGCAGTACACCACCCCACTCTACAAAAATGGATTTTTGTTTTGTGTTTTATGAGAGGAAATCAGTTCTAAGTAAGTATAAAATAAACTGGAGTAAGATGTGTTTTGTACACATAGAAGATGTATAATAAATGGATTCTTTAACAACTGAATAGATATTGAATACTTATAATGTAAACTACATTTTAATATACTAGGGAAACTAATTAAAATAATATCACTGCAACTACTAGCGTAGCATGGTTTTAAAAAAATAATGCAAATAAAAACTTATTTTTTTTATTCAGAGTTTCTATGGTATAGTGGTTTCACAGGAAGTCTTGTGGTCAGGAAGATATGGGTTAAAGTACATAGAAAGTCCTTGGTTCTATCAAACAGTTCTACATCAGACATACTTACATTTTTATCAGTAGAAATGTCTTTAAAGGAGAGGCATTAATATCTGCTTTAATGCTGTACCATAAGGACCATGGTACTTTCTCATTTGACTTGTGGCTGATGCCTTCCATATGTTGTCTCTCCCATTAGAATATGAGCTCCTTGAATAGGAATTGTCTTATTTTTCTCTTTGCATCCCCAACACTTAGCACAAAATAAATGTTCTATTCATCCATATATCCAGCCAGCCAGCCATTCATTCATTTATACTAACAGTGTGATTTATCCCAAGGTCACTTTCTAAGTCTATAAATTTACCAAGTAATAGCCAACCTGCATTTGTAGAGTGAGTTTCCTCACCCAATAGTTCCATCAACCATTTAAATCACAGATCTAGTTCATATTTTTAATTTATGTTTTTTTTATTTTCTATTAGATTTTATTATAACATGAAATAACTTTGTGGAAATCAAGCTTTAAAGGGACAGGAAAAATACATAATAATTTGAAAGTTTCACAAAAATTGATGTGATTATTCTTGCCCTTGCATTTCACTAGCTTATAACATAGATAATTTAAAAAAATAATTTACAAAAACTTGAAATTTTCAAATATATTTCAAAAAAAGCTTGATGATTTAATTGTTGTAGGGAGGCAAGAGAATGAACCACTACTGATAGGTAACAATAACATATACCTCTACATTTTGCAAAGAATCTAATGTATACTGTCTTATTGAGTAATCACAACAACCCTATGAGTTAGATATTACTTTTTTTAAAACCAGCATTATGATTCCATTTGTATATGAAACATTGCTGTAATACACACACACACACACACACACACATATATGATTTTGTTGATATTGTCTTAGAGAATTTTCAGGGCTAATGAGAACTTAAGTGACCTTCCCAGAATTATAGAATCTGAATATATGGAAAATAGGGATGAAATCCAGTTCTTCCTGATTTAGAGGGTGCCTTATAGTCAGTCTGTCATGCTGAGTTTCTATTGCATTTATTATCCCCTTTTTATAGGTTAAGTTCAGGTTAGAAAGGATGAACAATTTGCCCTCAGTTACATCACTAGTATACACCTAAAGTGGGATTTAAATTTGTTGAATTTTGATCTCCCTGACATCGTCTGGCATTCTCCCAGCCATATCAGAAACTCTATTATCTCTCTACTTCTATTCTTGATTTATATATAGTAATTTATCAGTGCATTGAATTGACATTTCTACTTCTAATATTATTTTTGCTAGCTTTTCTTTTAATTCATCTTAAATCTAGGTGGTATCCACAGATATCTTGTGAATTATTGTGAACATTTTGTGAATTATATTGTGAATTAATTAATATCTTGTTAATTAATTGTTTTACCAAGATTTTAATTGCCAGCAAGCCCATGCTACCATATTAAACACTACCTCAATACCATAATGCATTTTTTAAAATCTGAAAAGATTGGCATCTTTATATAATAGGAATTTAAAAAATGACTGTCATTCTGGGATTGCAATTCATAAGAATAAGCATTTCTTCATAACCCTAATAATAAGTTAGTTCTATTGTGAACTTGGAGTCAGAAAGTGCACTTGAGTCACATCTATTTTGTTTTAAAGGGCACAGACAACCCACAATGGACACCAGAAGAGCAGTAATAGTTGTAAAAACAGAGGGGGAATAGTGTTTACATTCCTGCTTTGGTGTGTCCCCAGAATGAAGGAAGAAAGAAAAAGTGGCAAAAAAAAGCAACTTACTGGAAAATTGGAAGAAGAGTTAAGTTACAGAAGGGAAAGATGAAGGTGGGCAGTAAGGCTTTGCAAGGATCTTGGAAGAGAAAATTGGCCTAAAGCCATTGATGGAAGTCATTTTCCTTTATGAATGAGAAAACCTTTCCCTAAGGAACTATATTTCCCCAATTTCTCCTTCCCCGTATTAACCAATAATAGACAAGCCATATATATGCTTGACATAGGGAGCTTAGGTGGCACAGGAGATAGAGCATTCAGACTGAAATAAAAAAGATCTGAGTTCAAATCTGGTCTTGGATATTTACTAGCTGTGTCACTCTGAGCAAGTCATTCAAGCTCTTTTAATCCACTGGACAAAGAAAAGCCAAACCACTCAGATATCTTTGTCAAGACAATGTTATGGGCAGTGTGATGCACAAGGTAAAAGAGTTGGATACAAGTGAATGAAAACATAAAATTGATATAATTATTTTATTTAATTGCTTTTTATAACTGGATTTTTTTTTGCCTCAGAAAAAGGCCAGAAAGACACAAAATTGTCAGAGCATAAATCCAAATACCCCTTTGCATAATGGGAATTATATTAACTATGGACTATGAGTGATTATTATTGAATTAATAACTTTTTTCTGATAAAATCTCTATAAAAATCAGTGAAAGGGAACACAAGAACCAGAAAGCCATTATATGAATACTTGTTATCATATTGCTCGAAATAAAGCTATGTCTTCAGCCTGATGTTAGGAAAGAAAGGGGTCAAGGCAGAAACAGGTGAAGTTAGGTAGGATTTAGTATGACTCAAGAAGGGAGGAGGAACGAGGATGAATGAAAATTTTCTAAAGCATTACCTACCAGTGATACATATAGAGAACTGCATTCTTTATTTTCTAAATTTTCCCTTTATACTCATTCTCAAGGTAATAGATTCACTTACCAAATAATAAATATAATTCATATACTTATGAGTGATACCTTCATGTGCCTGATTTTCCATCAATTACATATTTTAAGTATGGATGTTCACAGAAGCCTATTCCAATACCTACTCCTGGCTGAGAGTACCTGAAAATCAGGTCAGAATATAGGAGTGGAAAGAGCTTGGCTTTCAAAGTCAGGGAATAGAATTTCAAATTGTGATTCTTGTGCTGATCAGGTGAGAGAGGAAGGGCATGTCATTAAATCTATCTTAGTCACAGTTTCCTCAACTGTAAAATATAGATAATGATACTTTTTGACTAGGTCATTGTGAAGAATCTATGAAAGTGTTGCATGAATATTTAAGTGAGATCAGAAATTCCTCCAGCCATCAAACACATAATCTCCCCATAAGCTATCAGCACAAATAATGCAGGGCAGAAGATTATGCTTCTAAAAAATATGTTCATTAATGGAAAATGTTGGTAAAAATAACATATGTATTGTTTTTGCTACAGTGACATAATTGCTATCTATGTGGAAAGTACAAATTGGTCACCAATCTAGAAGAAGACTTAAAGGGATTCCAGGAACAACTTTATATTCTCTAGGTTATCAGAAAGAAAACAGTGTTTCTTTTAAAATCCAAAAGAGAATTTATAAGAAAACAAATAAGAAAAAGGTTATAACCAATAGGAAACTAACCTAATGTTAAAGGTTAATGGGAAGAATATGACAGAAAAATGGAAAGCTCCCTGAACATGTGAAGCTAAGTAATAAATGAAAAAAAACTTTTACAATTTAATATTATATGGAAGGAAGAACCTGAACATTTGTAACAGGAAGCAACTTCTTGGAGTCAATCAAGCGATGAATAAACATTTATAAAAACAAAAAGCAAATAAAAAAAACTAAACAACAACAACAACAACAACCAAAAAAAAACTTATGTTCTAGGAATTTTGCTAAATACTGGGGTACAAACACAAAAGTGAAATAATTTCTATCCTTGCACTTATATTTTAGTCAAAGAAGCAACATATAATATTTATCTAACATTGATCTATCTATATAACATAAATCTATTATTTAATAATAAAATATAATATTTATATAATGACATACAGTTTGCAAAGTACTTTATATGCCATTTCATGTGGTCCTCACAGAAGTACTATGAGGTTGGAAGTAATATTACCTCCATTTTTCAATAAGAAAACAGAGGTAATAGAATTCACTTAGGGTCACACAGTTAGTGTTAAGATGTGATCTTGTGTCTTCCTAACTCTAGAACTACCTTTTATCAGCTCTTCAGTACAAGATTAGAGTTTGAAATTTTATGTTCTAATTTCAAAAATCAATTTCTTTCACCTCCAGCAAGCAAGCCCAGCTTTCAAGTACTTATCATCATCTCCAAGCCAGAACAGGAAATTTTGGAGTAGAATTTTGTGAACATCTATACTTAGAATACGGACCTGATGAAAAGTCAGGAACTCTATCTAGTTTGCCACCTTCTAATGATAAGTTAATATGGGACATATCAACTGCAGATTTTTTTTTTTTTGCTTAGGCAATTGAGGTTAAGTGACTTGCCCAGGATCACACAGCTAGGGAATGTTAAGTGTCTGAGACTAGATTTGAATTCAGGTCCTCCTGACTTTAAGGCTGGTGCTCTATCTACTGCACCACCTAACTGCCCCTGCAGAATTTTTTGATGCCAAATTGTAATACTATTCCTCATAGATGTCATTAGTAGATCTAGAACAGAAGTGGATGATCTTAGACAAAAGAGCACTTTTTCATGTGTGGGGAATTCTGGAGGTTATAATTTTGAAAGAGGATATGAAAAATGCTCCTTTTTTGTCCTTGAGATCACCTCAGATTGAGTGGAAAGACCATGCCAGAGATCATAGAATAGGACTCTAAATGCTACTGGGAGGAAAAGGAACAAGCTTATTGAACATTTTATTCCTCACTAAATGCAACTGCTTTATTTGAAAACTAAGACCCCATCGTTGTTTCATTTATTCCATAACAGAGCTAACCTATAAAGATATAATGGCATTCCTTCTTCCATCTTTGCATAGTCCGTAGTGTATTCCCTCTCCACTGTCACCTTTTTGATTCCTTAGCTTCTTCCAAAAGTCATTTAAAATACTACTTCCTACATGATTTCCCCAATTACTTATGCTTCTCACAAAAGAGATATGTTGTATTTATATGTCATAATGATCTACACTGGTAAAAGGAATTCTGCACATCAAGTAAATTATAGTTCTAATAAAAAAACAAACAAAAAATTACTTTTAATTATGTGGTAATTTTTTTTCCTGTAATAAAATGTAAGCTCATTAAGATTAGAGAATATTTAGTTTTTAACATCCACACAATTTAGTACAGTGCTTGAAACATAAATACTCAAATGAAACTTTGCTCTATGTGAAAATTTCTCTGATGTTATAGATTGTCTTTCCTCCATATATATCTGTTCTGTATATTATGTATTTTTTCCTAGTCAATGGAAAGGAGGCTTTCTTAATTTTCTTCTGATATAGGAAGGATACAAGTGAAAAATTCTGACTGTGCATGTGTTATCCCTTACTGTAAATACATAACCAAGCCATCTTCTGTATCTGTGATAAAATTTGTCTCTTTGATGATGTCTTTTATTCATGGATTCTTCAGAGCTCCACAGTGATCATATCTTGGCATCTTGTTCATATCCATCATGAGTCTATTATTGTCTTTGCTTTCAGTCAAGTAAAGAAATATTTATTAAGCATCTACTATGTGCCATGCATTGCACTGTAATATTTGATGTTCATTTTAATTCATCAGAGACTGATGCATTTTATATTTTTCTGCTATTAAGCAAGAAGTATAGAATTTTTGTATGCACATGAATGGACTTTTCCTTTTAAGTAAAACTTGGTATCATTAAAGAAATGTTCCTAATTCCTGAAGGCTATCCCACTCATTCTCCTCCTGTTCAATTCTGTTTTTAATTTATTGTACATTTGTATCATTTATTTCAGATATATCAATAATGGGTAGGTTCTATGGTTTGCCCATAGAAATATATCTTCTACCCTAAACACTAGTCATTTTTCATCCAGTTGTTTTTTTCCATGTGGATATTCATGCCAAACTCCTTTGGATCATTAAGGTCTCTTCTAGCAGGTTCTAATATGATGTGAAATTTTATGCAATATGCAACGAGAACCCATCATTTATAGGAAATCTTTATTCACTCTGACCTTTTCCTAAGTCAGTTCATTCAGTCAATAAACAATTTACTTCCTGTGGTGTGTCAAGCACTGTATTCAATGATGAGGGTATAAAGAAAGACAAAAGAAAGTTCGTGCTCTAAAAAATCTCACATTCTAATGAGGGAGATGTATACAAAGATACATATGTATATCTTATATATAAATATAAACATATATTTATATATTTGTATAATAATGCATATTATTATATAATTATAATACTTATAAGATAAATACTAGGTAAATTGGAGATAAAAGAGAGGGAAAACACTACAATTAAAAAAGGACTGGGGAAAATACTTTCATTTGATGGGAATTTTAATTAAAACATTAAGGAAATTTAAAGACGCTAGAAGTCAGAGATGAGAGGAAGTATTCCACGCATGGAGGAAAACCAGTGAAAATGTTTAGAGTTGGGAGAGGAAGAGTCTTCAAGGGACAAGAAGTTCGCTGTTAAACAATGAAAGAACTGAGGATTCAGGTGTTATCCCAAGGTAGTTAGGTAGGAATAGACTAGGTTATGATGGGCTTTGAATTACAGAGGACTTTATATTTGATCCTGAAGATGATAGAGGGCAACTAGACATTGTTGAGTAGAAGTATAAAATCAGAATGTCAGATCTCTACTTTAAGATCACTGGCAATTGGTGAAGAATGAAGGAGTGGAAAGAGATGTATGCTGTGGAAAAAATCAGCAGTTAATTACAAAGTTATAGCTGGGCGACAATAGACATAATCTTGCACCAGAATAGCA
The DNA here is from genome assembly GCA_023553655.1 of Myrmecobius fasciatus. Classification (NCBI taxonomy): domain Eukaryota; kingdom Metazoa; phylum Chordata; class Mammalia; order Dasyuromorphia; family Myrmecobiidae; genus Myrmecobius; species Myrmecobius fasciatus. The sequence goes on along the minus strand of JAJPUD010005087.1, from coordinate 144,972 downwards.
GCATCAGAGGAAAGAAGAGGCTATAAATATAAATAGATAGATAAATATATGTGTATATGGATATACATACATATATATATATGTGTATATATATATATATCATTAGCTTGTGAGCATTGGTGACTGAGAGGATTATGGTATTTTCTTTTTATTCCCTGAGGCAACTGGGGTTAAGTGACTTGCCCATGGTCACACAGCTAGGAAGTGTTAAGTGTCTGAGATCAAATTTGAACTCAGGTCCTCCTGACTTCAGAGCTGGTGCTCCATCCACTGCACCACCTAGCTGCCCCTGGATTATAGTATTTTCAAGAGTAATAGCCAAGTCAGGAACAAAAAGTAATCTTTTTTGGGGGGGAAGAAAAATAATTTACTTTTGGACATGCTGAATTTATAATAGCTATAAAATATATTGTTCTAAATGGATAGTAGGCTGTTGAACAGATGTGAGTGAAGGTCAATAGAGACTAGATTTCTTTTCCAATATATAGGCAAAAGTCTTCAGTAAAACTACTTCTATGCATATGACTTATTGGAAATACATAAAAACCTATTTGTTGAATAAATGAAGTGAAAGCAATTAGTCTATCTACCTTTGCACTGAAAAAAAGTGGATAGAAATAAACATTTCTCAGTCTTTGGCACTCCCTAGCTATATGGGGCATCCTTGAGTTATTCCATCAACATTTTTTACTGAAGTTGAAAATGAGCTATCTTCAACATTGCATAGTAGGAGGGGATCAGGTTGGGATTATTTTGAAGAAAATGCTCATTATTTTGCCTATTTATAACAGCTTATAGCTGTAAAAGAACATCTGTTTAACACTCATTTTCATAGTAATACTGGATAACTGTGAACCATACAAGTCATTTGTTTAGGAAGAATTAAAATTACAAGTCAAAAGGAAAAAAAAGTGTGTATATGTGCAAGTTTGCGTGTGTATTTCTGTGCATGTGTGTGTGTGTTGAAGATGAGTGAGTAGACTGTACATCAATAAGAATGTTATCTGAATATGACAAGATGCTTTCAAGATTAATATCCTATGTTCACCAGCTAAATGTCCTGAGTACTTCTCTGAGCCCTAAAATTATGTTTGCATTATCTAATTATCCTATGATCCAAGCAGACATGGTACATGGATCTCATTCATTCAGTTGATAACTTCAGGCTTAATCTTTCCAGTTAGGTAAATGGTACACCACTAGGAAACAATGTGATATGTCCTTTGCAGGCCATATGATATGACAAAATGATATGATATGATATGATATGATATGATATATGATATGATATAACAAGGATATACAGGGGATGATCTCAGAGACATAGAAAAGACTGACTTACATTTTATAATGATGCCTTGTTTCCATTATTTTGCCACTTACGAATCAGGGCTCTTTGCAAAAGAAGGGATTGATCTTCCCAGGCAGCCAGTCCCAAATATCTCTGGCATTTATGTACTGAAAATTTTTAAACATGTCTATTTTAGCATCAAGTGAAGCCAAAACCTTCAACTCTTCCTGGGTTTGCTATTTTATTACCAAGTGTCTGCAAACCTTTTCATCTTTTTCTATAATTTACAGCAACCCCAACACAGATTTCTCTCATCCAATCAATTCCTATCTTGTTCATTTCACTTCCACAGTATACCTTAAATCCATCTCTCTCTTACTCACCTAGTTAAAGGCCTAATCACCTCTGGCCTAGACTCTTACAATAGCCTTCTAGTTGAACTCCACTTATTTATTATTTCTTAAATCTATCTTCTGTCATACTGATAAAAAGATCTGTGTATCCCACGTAGGACTTATTATCCCAGTCTCCCACCACTCCCATGAAAAACTTCCAGTGTCTCTACTGTAGTTTTTTTTTTTTTTCTTTCATTTTTGGCCAGTGATTCCTTTGGCAATCTGGTAAGACCTAGGAACTCTTGCTTAGAATACTTCAAAATGAATGAAGTAAAATACTTACAAAGAAAAACAATTGTATTAAAATATATTTATCATATGTATGTATATATATATATATGTATATATATATATATATAATTTTTAAAACTTGTATTTTAAAAGTCCAGCCTAAGAACCCAGACACTTAGTGACTCTGGAATCAAATATAAACCCTTTCAAAATCTAGTTTTATTCTACCTTTCCACTCAATTCACATTAATTTTCTTATTCTGTTATTATCAAATTTGGCTGAATTGTTTTTCTACCAGTGAACCTTTGCATAGGATCTTCTTCAAGTCTGAAATGTACTCATTCTCAACTTCTGTCTCTTAAATTCCCTAGATTCCCTAAAAATTCAGTTCATGGACCACGTTCATTGCAGAGTTGGTTTGTTTTGGTTTTGAATTCCTATTACCAAAAACAATGTTTTGCACTTTGTAATTTAATGCTGTATTGGATTGGATTAGATTGATCATCCTCGTTAGTGCTTTCCTTAAAGCTTCATAAGACTGGTACTTAGATCAGTAAAGGGTTTCCTAAAACATAAAACTTAGATTAATTTCCTCAATTTGACATGTCTAATGATGTCTCTGGAATAATTTACAGGTGTTCAATATTTTAAATTTTAAAAATTCAGTCTTTGTTTCTTCATCTCCAGATGATTTTTATACTTTTTTCACCAAATTTCTCTTGATTTTAAATTAGTCTTCTTTAATTTTCATTTCTTACAAGAATAACCCAGGCAAGAATTAGTTTGCATGTCCCTAATATATAGCTCCATCTTCCTTCTCACTTTGTCTGTTCTGTTTTTATTTGGAGAAGTGAAATAAATATTATATTCTCTTCATTCCCATTTAGGTTATGCAAGATTGTATTTCTACCTCATGCACCACTGCACTCCCATTTGTCCACACCTGAAACATTCTAATATAAAATAAAACAGACCTAATTCAGTGTTCCCAAGATGGACATTTATGGTGGGTGTGTATCTTTAGGAGCATCTCTTTGTTCCCAGGTAAAAGATTATGTGCAGATGGTTTATTTCTTGCCACATTTCTACATCACATTTATATTCCTCAGTCTATATCCCCAATCCATCTAATATCCTGTTTGACAGACTTTTAACAGCACAAAGATTCTAGTTGCAACAACCATTTACTTTTTAAAGGCTATGATGTGTAAACAATCTTTATCCATGCCCTATTTAATATGGTTACTGAAAAATCCAGTCAGGCAATTTTTTTTTTCACCCAGAATATCATTCATGGTAAGTCACAAATTTTCATTCCTTCCCAAAGGCTGGCATAACCATACTCATTTGTAGCTGGTATCAAATGAGGTGATTTTCTTCTTAGTATTTTGTTGTTTTTGCTTTTAAGGAACAATATCTTTCCCTGGACCCTATTCCAACAAAATATGGAAGAACTAATTGTAAAAATAGAAATAATAGTAAGTTTAAGAAGTGATCATGTCACCATGTCATTTAGAGTTTATGACTGAGGGAAATAAGAGATGTAGACTCACTTTAACAAACATCCTTTATTTGGGGATAGAAGGTTTCAAAGGGAAAAAAATAAGGAGGTGATTGCAGTCTAAGATTGTTTAAGATGAATTTAGCTCAAAAAGAATGGAACTCTTTCAAGAATGAAATTTTTATAAGGAAGAAAGTAGGCAAGTGTCTGCAAAAGCTGATATGGCTATATATGGAATTCATCAGCTGATTAATTAACAACAAAAGACATGTGATGCAAAGAGGTACCAAGTCAGGTGAATACAAATGAAATGAATGAATAAGAGAATAGGGTCAAAATGCTTAGACGCAGAACAAGAGTGATGCTGTTCATGAATGACCAATATAACAAAAATGATTTTTAAAGGTATGCTGGAGTTTATAGAAACAACACAGAAGCAGAAGATGATAAAAGATGGTAGAACAAAAACAGAAGCATTCAATTCTTATATGCTAATGTTATATATACACCTAAGCTTTTTGATATAATTACAGAGCTACTATCAGTGCTCTCTAAAAAAATCAATGCACTGCAAATCTGGATGTCCTCATATTGGAAGAAAGGGAAAGAGAAGATTCTATGAAGTATAAGGTGGTGATATTTGCTTTAATTTCTGTCAAATTCTACACCATTTTATTAAAGATATTTACTAAAGGCTGTCATTGACTCTTTAAGAAAAAAATCATCCCAGACTAATTTTATTTTTTCATCAATTCAATCATTTATTTGTTTGCTTGTTTATTTATTCATTTTTATTGTTATGCTGATATATAAAGATTTCAGTTGGCAACAAAGATTTCAGCAAAAATTATTAACGACAATTATCATATTATTCAAACAGACAATATGGAGACCTGTGGGCTCAGTGAGAGTATAATAAAATCTATTTTAAGCTAATGGAATGAAAAATAAGAAGCCAATGATTAATTGGCCAATAGTGGCCTAGCTGGATAGCTCTAGTAGGGTGCATCAGGGATCTTGACCCTCTGATGATCAGCATTTTTACTGATGGCTTTTATGAAGGTGTATCTAAAGTAGAAATCATTATGTGGTTTAAAGCTAACAATAGCATATGTTCATAATAAATGATAGGACCAGGATCTAAGAAAAGATGTCAACAAACTAGAATTTTGCAGCAAATGAAATAGAATAATATTTCATAAGAAAAAAGTTCAGTTCAAGCATGTTAATGAAAAAGTGTGTTTAGAAAAAAGATCATGTGAAAAAGGCCTAAGTGTCTTTATGGATCACAAGCTCAATGAATCAATTGATGGAGATGTAACCAAGATGGCAGAGTAGAGTAAGCACTATAGTCCAGCTTTGCCAACGTTCCTTTAAAATAAACAAATAAATAAATAAATTATAAAATAATGAAATCTGTAGCAATATAGAGAACAAAAGATCAAAATAAAATATTCTTCCAACCTAGAAGAACATAAGAGAAGTCAATTACAAAGAAATAGATACTGATCCAGCACCCATATGAAGCAAGATCAGTGTTAGGACTTAGTGTTGACAAAAGTAGCTGTGGAAGCAGTTTCAGGAGCTCACAAGTCAAACACTATTCTATCACTATGTGTACAACCAGATACTGTTTGGCAATTCTGTTGCCTATACTCACTTTTGGGTCATAGTTCCAATATAGAAAGAAACGCATTTCATCTAGTAGAGGGGATGTCTGAGAGAGACTATTGCTTTTACTGCATAGGGATCTTTTCTAGGTGAGGAGCAGACTAAGGGAGCATTTTCTCTCTCCCTAAATGACACTAATTTGGAAGCTACGAAACCTTCCAAGTCCTTAGAACAACAACAGTGTGAAAAAAACAAAAAAAAAGATTGGGACAATTCCCTTTATTGCAAGTGGAAACTAGTGATTCTGTGAAACATCAAGGAAAAATTTTAAAAAGTTAAATATACGGAAAAAATAGAACACTTGAAATATATCATTGAAAAAATAGATCAAAGAGAGACAATTTAATAATTATTGAACCATCTGAAAGTCATGATAAAAGAAATATCACATTTTTATCATGACTTTCAGATGGTTCAATAATTACAACCAAAAATAATCCATCCAGAAAAAAAAAATAAAGCAAAAGTTTTATAATGATGGGGGGAGGGAGGAAATGGGCTTTCTTTTTTTCTGGAAATAGAGAACCTTCAAGAAGTTTTAATAAAACAACCGAAACTAAATAGCAAAAATTATTGACTTTCAAATTAAGAATCTAGAAAAACACAACAAAGTAAATATGAATGAGAAATCATAAGGAACTCAATGATGTTAAATTTTTTGCATTCCTATATGGGAAGATGATACATGTAACTCATAAAAACTTAAACATTTTTTAGTTAAAAGGATTCTACATAGAGGGTACAGGAATGAGCTCATTATGATGGAATGCTCTAAAAAAGTGGATGGACAAAAAAGAGGGTCCCACTGAAAGAATATAGAACGGAGAAGAAATATAGGATAAATTGTCTCACATAAAAGAGTCACAAAATAAATATTTTTACAATGGTGAGAAAACCATGAGAGTGTAGGCAGTGCTTAAATCTGACATCATAAGTAGATCAAAAAGGAAACATAACACGCACACTCATACTAACATGTACATATATGCATGCATATGTTTGTTATACATGCAAACACATACTCAGTTGGGTATATAAATTTTAGATTTAAGGAAAAAAAGGGAAGAAAACAAAGAAGAGAAATATGAAGGATGAATAAAGAAAGGCAATGATTAGAAAAAACAAAAACAAATTTTAGAGGAATGATGGAATAAAAAAGAGCAAGAAGTATAATCAGAAGAAAATGAGATAAAGAGAAATTCACAATTAATAACTATAATTATGAATGAGAATGATATAAACCACCTATAAAACTGAAGCAGATAGCAGGAAGGATTAGAAAATATAATACAACATTGTTTGTTTGTTTGTTTGTTTTTTCAAAAAATACTTGAAACAGAAATACACTGAGCTAAAATATGTGATTGGAGCAGAATCTATTATACTTCAGTTGAAGTAAAAAACAAAAAAGGCCAGGGTAGCTATCATGCATGATCTCAAAGTAAAAGCAAAAAATGACCTAATTACAAAAAAGAAGAAGAAGATAAGCAGGAAAACTACATCTTGCTAAAGGACACCAGAGAAAAGAAAGTAACATTAATATTAAACATATGTGCATGGCATAGCATCCAGATACCTAAAGGGGAAAAATATAATGAATTACAGAAGGAAATATATAGTAAAACTCTACTACTGGGAGATTGCAACTTTCTCCTCTCAGAACTAGATAAATCTAATTATAAAGTAAATAAGAAAGAAGTCAAGAAAGTGGATACATTCTTAGAAAAGTTAGATTAGACAAATCTCTGAAGAAAACTGAATTGGAATAGAAAGGAATATATCTTTTTTCTCAGTTATGCATGGCATCTTCACAAAAAGGCGTGTTATATGTATGATAATACATATATAATTATGTATTATAGTACAAAAGCTTCACAAACAATGTGGAAAGAAAGACATAATACATAAATCATTTTCAGACCATAATACAAAAAACATTACATTCAATAAAGGACACAATATGCATAGATTAAAAATTAATTGAAAACTAAATAATTCTGAAGAATGAGTGGCTCAAAGAACAAATCATAGAAACAATCAATAGTTTCATTAAACAGAATGACAAGAATGACACAACATACCAACATTTGTGGGATGCATTCAAAGCAGTACTTGGGGAGAAATTTACATCTCTAAATATATACATCAATAAAACAGAAAAAACAGATTAATAAATTGAATATGTAAGAGAGAGAGAGAGAGAGGGAGGGAGAAAGGGAGGGAGTAAGAGAGAAAACAAACTAAAAATACCCAATTAAACATTGAAATGGAAATCCTGAAAATCAGAGAAAAGGAAAGTACAAAGCATAAACAAAAACAAACATTGAATAAAACTAGGAGCTGCTTTGTTAAAAATATAAAAAGAATAAAATGGATAAACCATTATTTATTTGTTAGACAAAATCTAAATTATCAGTATAATAATAAAAAGAATAAATGCACCACCAACAAAAATAAAATTAAACAATTATTAGGTATTATTTTGCCCAATTATATGTCAATAATATTGGCAATCTAAGTCAAATGGATAACTTCTCCAAAATATGAATTGTCCAGATTAACTGAAGAGGTTATAGAATACTTAAATAACACTATATTATGAAAAGAAATTTAACAAGTCACGAATTGTTTTCCTAAGAAAAAATCCCTGATCTCAAATAGTATCATATATGAATGCTACCAAATATTTAAATAGCATTTAATCTAAATGCTCTGTAAACTATTTGGGGGAGAATGGAAGGTTAAAGAAGCCTAATAACTATGAGGCAATTACCAACATTATCAATGAAAAAAAAAGAAAAAATCCAAAACCTTAAGTAAACTAAGATTGCATAAATAAGTGCATAGTATATAGAATAAAGGGATATTCCCTTGGTAGTCTTCCCTAGCCAGCAGCATTTCTATTGGGCTTATATCCCAAAGAAATTATAAAGGAAGGAAAGGGTCCCACATGTGCAAGAATGTTTGTGGCAGCCCTTTTTGTAGTGGCTAGCAACTGGAAACTAAATGGATACCCATCAATTGGAGAATGGCTGAACAAATTATGGTATATGAATATTATGGAATATTATTGTTCTGTGAGAAACGACCAGCAGGATGATTTCAGAGAGGCCTGGAGAGACTTGCATGAACTGATGCTGAGTGAAATGAGCAGAATTAGGAGATCATTACTACAACGGCAACAACAATACTATATGATGATCAATTCTGAGGGACATGGCTCTCTTCAACAATGAAATGTTTCAAACCAGTTCCAATTGTTCAGTGAAGAAAGCCATATACACCCAGAGAGAAGGATGTGAAATGTGGACTACAACATAACATTTTCATGCTCTCTATTGATATTTGCTTGCATTGTATTTCCTTTTTCTGATTTTTCTTTCTTGTAGATGTGATTTTTCTTGCACAAAAATGATGTGTGGAAATATTTATACATATATTCGATTTGTCAAGTATTTTAACATAATTAACATGTAGTGGATATCCTGCCATCTAGGGGAGGGGTGGGGAGTGGGGGGGGAATTTCTAACAGAAAGCTTTGTAAGGGTTAGTGTTGAAGAATTACCCATACATATGTTTTGCAAATAAAACATTTTAATTAAAAAAGAAGAAGAAGATGAATTCATCTTGATATTATAAAGTCTCTGTAACTACTTGCGGGGGATACCATAGAAATATTATTCAAAGTTTTCAATCTAAGATTCTTCAACTCTTCGATGAATTGAAAATACTAAGTGATCTGTTGTGGTTGAAATATGTCTACTATGCAAATACACGATAAAAGATAACAATTGAGAATTATAGTCAAACTATTGCATGGGAGGAGGCAGGGTTCCATATGGACCCAAATTAACTTGAATTAAATGAAATGGTTAATTGTTCTGTCATTACTTTGAAATAACCATAGTAATCCCATGATGATTTATATTTAATAAGCATGTAGGTATAAATATTTCTTTACTTAAATAAGATAAGAGGCAAAAAGCTAAGCCTAAGAAAACAAATTAGTTAAGTATCAGCACTATACTAAAATTGTACTTAGGATGTCATTCATTTGGTTATGCCTATTAAAGATAGCACAAATTTAAAATTTAAGATTATTTAAGATACACATGGTATCTGTGTGACCTTGTACAAGTTATCCCTTTTTTGGCCTCAGGATACACCATAACATGAGGGTGAATAATAGTAACACCTATCTCCCAAGATAATTGTGAGGATCAAATGAAATACCCTATATAAAGTGCTTAGAACAGTATCTGTCATATATAAATGTACAGAGATGGGTGCTTACATAAATGATGATGATGATGATGATCAGGGGATGAGTAAAGGAGAGTTTCAGAGACTACATTGTCTACTTTTATTATTAAGGTGAGAAAGGAGGACTTGGGAAACAGCTTGACTGTTTTAACTAATTATTATTGCTAAGTGCTAAACCCAGTTGTTTTTGTCCTGCTGTTCTGTTAGTTCTTACTAAATAAGTTCTGTTAGTACTCACTAAATTTCAGTACTCTGGGGCATACCTCTATCTGCCATATCCTAATTAATATTTCTGTTCATCACTTCTCATTTGGTCCAGTTTAAAGATTTCTTATAACATAAAAACTAAACAAAGATAAAGTAAATTAAAACAAGAAAAAAATACAAAAAAAGTCATCAAATGGAAAACAAAAGTTTCTTCATAGAAAATATTTGCTTCCTTCTTTTAATGCAGTCCTGATGTGGAGCATCTTTTGCAAAAATCTAATTTTGTGATTATTCATTTTGTGTTTTTCCTATATTTTACTGAGATGTAACAGGAATTAATAAATGCTGTACTTATATTCAAAGTTCCTTTTGCCATCCTTCCTCAATTTGCTCTATTTTTTTAAAAATGTATTTATTTTGTAAATAATTGCTACAAAATACACATTATTTTAGAGATTATATATACTGGTGTATGTATAATGTTCTCTGATCTTAAAACATTTATCATCTATCCCCATTTCCTTACTTGGGCATTTAATATTCCATAGCAGATAAAATACTTATATTATTTACTATTAAATAATTCAGAAATTTATACTAGAGAGGACTAGAAGAATTCAGTAAGGTGTTTTCCACATAATGCTTCATAAATAAATGTTCACTTGACAATGGATTTGGAAATCCTCTTTTTCAGGTATGATTAGTGATTTATTTATTATTTTTGGAGGGGACAACCAGTCAACCACAAAGTTATTATCTTCATTTAATTTTATCTTCTTGCAGAAAAATAACTTTTTTTCTTATACAGAAAATAGGTTAATTATTAGTCTGTCATAAATTAGTCTCTTATTTCCATTATCTTGGCAAATTTATTATAGTCTTTCCAGATACTTTTTTTTAAATATCAGTCCATTAATTTTTTAGGGAAATAGGAAAAATTTAGCAACATAATTGCATGAACAATTGAATGTTCAATGCAAAAAATAATCATAGTTTTTCATCAACAGAGTGGGTGACTGTGAGAAAATACATATAGTGATAGATGAAAAATGAATTCATTGTAGTTATAGATGAGCAACGAAAAATAAGAAATAAAAATACAGACATTACTAAAAGTTTGAAAAATCAGTGACAAATCTGTATTGCAGTTTCTGGGGAGCCACCTTTATGCAGGCAGCAAATCACTAGTTTTTCTGTTATTTGTTGAGCAAATTGCTAGGAGCTGAAGAGTAAGAGGCATGCAAAATCATCTTACAGATGACTTGTTCTGCTAAGTTCAGAGGAAGGAAGGGGGTGAACGCTATGGCTGGCAGGAAATAAGAGAAGTTCAGGAGGTTGAAAAGTCTGCCACCCACTGTTCCTTATTAAATAAGTATTACAATGTTGGCAAAGGCCCATGGGTTTTTATGCCAGGTGGGGGAGAGAAAGTTAGATGCCGACAGATTAAAGCATTGGTCATGCAGAAAAGGTAAAATTAAAAAAAAAAATAATCCCCAACTCATTCATTTGTTTCTTTTCAAGCCAATTAAAGTGTGGCCTGCCCAGCTAATTAGCCTCACCCTAACTCCCAGGGAGGGGACTACCTTCTCAATAACTTACAGGTGACTTATGTTTCCTGCCAACTCTGTTCTGTGTTTACCTCCAAACCTAAAATAATCCATTTGTATCAAATTATGCATGACAGTTTAGGGAGGTGAGTTGCAATCTCCTATGAAATGAATAAAGGGCAAGCCAACTGACTTCATTTTGCCACACAGGCTGAAGTTTGGTGGTGGGGGGGGGGAGTGGGGTAAACCCTTTGTTTAACCTTTAAAAGATTCAATTTTTTCTCTGATTCGTTTGTGACGTCATGGGGAAATTTGGCTCAGAAGTATATATATTGGGGTTGGAGGATGACAGGATTTAGTCTCTCAGAGTGACCCTATGATAGGATTCCTTAAATCTGCTGTTTTCCAGTACCTTAGACTTTGACAATCTCTTGAAAACCATAGTCCCCTTTTCAAAATGATAAGCTATATTATCTTACAAAGGAAGAAAATTATTTTGAAATAGCTATCATTGACACACATATGTTTATATGTATTCATATAAATTCATGGATTCCACACTAAGATAACCTGATCTATGATGTATGCATTGGGGGAAAAAGAAGGACTAAATATAAGGGAAACTCTTTTAGATGAGACTAATTTGAATCTTTTTTCCTGAAAAGTAAAACATGTTAAACTTATTTTTTTAAGTTCTGAATATATCTTTCCAAAAAGAATTTGAAGTCTATCAGAATTCAACCTTTTCATTTGTTTCAACCCTCTGAAGAAGGAATAGTTACTTAGCATTAGAGGGAAGCTGGAAAGTTTGGGAACTATCATCTAGGCCTGACTTGGGAGAGTTGAAGTACAAGGCTATTTCAACATACTGATTCAATTCCACAAACTTCTATAAGCCTCAGTGTGCCAGGAATTGGTCTAGATATTAGGTGGATACAGAAGCAAAAAGTTGAGCAGTTCCTGTCTAAGCTTCCATTCTATAGATTTGAGATCATTAAGGATCAAAGACTTCCAGTTGCTAAAACTCATAAATGAATCCACAACATTTGTTAAGTATTTACTTTAAAAATAATAATAATAGCTAGCATTTACATAGTAGTCTGAGCTTTGCATAGCAAAAGTTTACAAATTCATTTGATTTTCACAACCCAGTTTTTACATTTTATTATTAATCTCCTTAAGGAGATATTAGGAATATGGTAATTCCCATTCTTATTCTATTTTCATTTTATATTTGAACAAACTGAGGCAGAAAGAAGTTAAAAAACCAGAATCACACAGTCATTAAGTGACTGAGGCATGTTTGAAACTTCATCTAGTTGCTCCTATGTGCCAGGTACATCTGGGGATACAGAGAAAAACAAAAACGACCCCCCTTTTTATGTTTTGAACATATTTATTTATTTGCTTTTACCTAATAATATTTTTTTTCACTAATTATGGGTGGAATTCAGAAAAACCTAGACAGACTTACATGAACTGATACTGAGTAAAGTGAGCAGAACCAGGAAAACATTGTACATAGTATCGGCAACATTGTGCAAAAATCAACTATGGTAGATGTAGTTTTTCTTGGCAATATATTCATCCAAGAAAATTCCAAAATAGTTGTGATAAAAAATAATATACATACCCAGAGAAAATATTATGGAGTCTAAATGCAGATCAAAGGATACTATTTTCACTTTGTTGTTGTTGTTTTTTTCTTTCTAGTGACTTTTCCTTTTTGTTCTAAGTCTTTTTTCACATGACTAATGTAGATACATATTTAACATGATTTTACATGTATAGCCTGTATCAGATTACTTGCCGCTTTGGAGAGGGAGAAGAAAGGAAAGAGGGAGAAAAAATTATAACTCAAAGCCTTCTTTCAATAAGCTTCCATTTCAATATTCATGTACAAAATGCTTACAAAGTAGATGGAGGATGAACACTGCAGAAACAAGGTCAGAAAAGCAACATCAGTGGTTGCTTGCTGGGGATAAGAGAAGACCAGAAATCCAGGGGATTAGAGAAAGTGAGTAGTTTATACCTGAACATGGACTTGTAGTATAACTTTAACAGCTATCAGTTGGGGCATCGAGCTTCCTAACACCAAAAGTAGTGATTCAGTGTGTCCTCTCTAAAAGTTATTTTCCTGAACAATGAAAATACATAACTGCCTGGGCCTACCACTGATATGTCAGGCTCTATTACTTAGTTAATATGTACTTTGAGAATTCTAAAAGTCATTAAGGGAAGACTACTGTCACATATTTCCCCATAAAATATGAAACTGTCCATTAAAAGAAGGTTTGCTGAAAATAAATGTATGCTAAACTTATTTACATGAGTCTTTGGAAATGTTGCATTTGACATTTAGATTATTAGGCATGACAGAACAATATGTGTGGTTGAATGTTACCTAAAATATTCTTTCCTCAGTTCCTGAGAGATTGACATACCATAAAAACCCATTTGCTTATCTTTTTTTTTTCCTTCAAATTCAGGGGTGACTGAGTACCACCATTGAGTCTTAAAAAAAACTTTCCTGTACAAGTTTACCATTTCTAGACCTTTTGGAATTATTGTTTTATTGGTCTTAGACCTATTGAACACACGAGGAAGAAAAAAATAACAAAACAACAACAAAACCTTGTGTCATTTTTAGACATAGCCAATATGAGGATTTGTTTTCCTTGACTGTGCTTAATGTATTGCAAAAGTTTTATTTTTCTTTTAATTTTTTAAGTGGAAGGGTGGGCTAAATGCTTAATATTTTAAAAATAAAACTTAATTTTAAAAATAATCTGCATACTTAGATGCTTAACTTCTGGTTCAACCAGTGAAACATAGTAATAACCTTTTTTGACATGTTAATTTCCCTTTGGAGTCAGGGGAAAAGTATTTGTGTTTCATAAGAATTCTACTATTATTCACAGAGGTCATTTCAAGTGTGGCTGCCATCTCCATAGGGGTCTTTTCCTGTTCCTTATTTCCTCTTTGGAATCCAAGAGGAAAAAAAAAAAACCAACTAAAATTTTAAAGGCAAATTGGGCAATATTTTAACATCTCTGTGATTAAAAGTTTATTGGAAAGAATGCAGGAGATCTTTAAAGATACAAAATGCAAGATTTTTTTTAAAACTTGTTAAAAGATATGAAATCATAATCCATTTTTTACAAAACTATAAAAAGTTTTTATAGTGTCTCAAAAAAAAAAAGCTTCCTTCAACTCTGAAATCAGAAGAGATTGAAATATCCTTATACCTGGATCCTGTGTCTTCTTTTCTAACTGAAGATTTTAATGAGCTGGTAGTGAGCCCACTTCAACACCCTTCGACCTTAAAGGCTAGGATTTGACCCAGAAATGGTAAATGCAAGGATACTTTGTGATGTCTGCCAGGAACGAGACACTCCCTGAACATTCCTGCCTTGTGCCTGTTAGAGTTTTCAGCTGTCGTTGACACCGCAGCTCTGTTGCTGACTTACTTCATAGACAGGGTGGATGGAATTTCATTAAACTGGCTTTAGTCCTTGCCTGAGAGAACCCAAAAGGTAGTTATAAATAGCTGCTCTTTAGGTGCCTCACATGCTGAGAGTTCTGTGAGGATGCATGAAATTCCTTTTCTTTATCTAATATTTATATGAAATCACAGTATGAGGGTATAATACACCAAGGATGGCAAAAAACATTAATAGGACAAAGACACAAGCCAAATTTCATTTTTTATCAAATGTCAACATCTTTATTATCAAGTATATCATTAGGGTTGTTTTTTTTGGGGGGTGGACAGATGGGACAGGAAATGTAAGCTTAACAACAGCAAATGAAAGACTGTGATTAGCATGGTAAAATCCCTAAATTAATTAATGCCCAGCAGTCTCTGATCAATTGACTATTTAATCTAACATTTCTGTATTCAATGTGATTAAAAAAAATCACCTGGGGTTTTCTGATGTTATATCAAGAATTATTTTGTGAGCAATGTGCTCACATTTGGATCATCTCTGAGACTCTTATGCATGTTCTTCAAGCGATCTACCTAAAATGTTGGGATCTTCAAAGGATACAGACCATTTATTGTTGTTGTTTTTTCAGCATTGTTGGTAGATACATATAATGTCCTTTTTTTTAAAACTTTCTTCCCAATTGCCAGGGCTACAAAGTCAAAAAAAGAAAATGTTACTTAAGTTAAGGAGTTTATATTTTTCATCACTTCTCTGGCTCATGGTCGCCATATCTGTAAAAAGAAAAAGTTCTACTCTTTTTTTTGAGGACTTTTCTAGCTCTGTCATTCCATGTTCTATATCTGGTCAGGTAATTATAATTATCTTCATGTTCAGGTAAACTGGGATGCCAAAATGACTTACAGGTGATGAGAGAGTATCTTGGGAGTACTTCATTTTTAGTTAGGTTCTATTTCTCCAAGCTCATGAAACCTAACTTTTTTTTTACATTCTAAGTTTTAATGTAATTTTCTTCAATTTTTTTTTGTCAAAACTCTGTAGCTTTTGATTCTTTATCTAAGCTCTTTTAAATTAATCTTATCTTTTTACCATTCCAATGTTCTGTAAAAATGTTTCCTTAAGATATGAACAGACAATTTTCAGAGGATGAAATTAAAACTATTTATAGTCATATGAAAAGGTGCTCCAAATCACTATTGATCAGAGAAATGCAAATCAAGACAACCCTGAGATATCACTTCACACCAGTCAGATTGGCTAAAATGACAGGAAAAGTTAATGATGAATGTTGGAGGGGATGTGGGAGGGCTGGGACACTGATACATTGTTGGTGGAGCTGTGAACGAATACAGCCATTCTGGAGAACAATTTGGAGCTATGCTCAAAAAGTTATCAAACTGTGCATACCCTTTGATCCAGCAGCATTTCTATTGGGCTTATATCCCAAAGAAATCATAAAGGAAAGAAAAGGCCCCACATGTGCAAGAATGTTTGTGGCAGCCCTTTTTGTAGTGGCTAGAAACTGGAAATTGAATAGATGCCCTTCAATTGGAGAATGGCTGAATAAATTATGGTATATGAATATTATGGAATATTATTGTTCTGTAAGAAATGACCAGCAAGATGATTTCAGAGAGACCTGGAGAGACTTACATGAACTGATGCTGAGTGAAATAAGCAGAACCAGGAGATCATTATACACAGCAACAACAGTACTATATGACGATCAATTCTGATGGACATGGCTCTCTTCAACAATGAAATGTTTCAAACCACCTCCAATTGTTCACTGAAGAAAGCCATATACAACCAGAGAGAGGGATGTGAAATGTGGACCACAACATAACATTCTCATACTCCTTGATTGATGTTTGCTTACATTGTGTTTCCTTTATCTGATATATCGTTTGTGTAGACAAGATTTTTCTTGTACAACAATGACAAGTTTGGAAATATGTATACATATATTCGATTTGCCAATATTTTAACATAATTAACATGTAGTGGATATCCTGCCATCTAGGGGAGGGGTGGGGAGTTGGGGGAAAAATTTGTAACGGAAAGCTATGTAAGGGTTATTGTTGAAGAATTACCCACACATAGGTTATGCAAATAAAATAAATAAATAAATAAATAAATAAATAAAAAATAAAAAAAAATAAAAATAAAAAAAAATGTTTCCTTAAAACTTATATACTTTAATCGTGCACTATTTGAGCACTTTGATTTGGAGAATTTTAAATGTTTTGGAATCTCTTGGGTAAAATGCTTCTTGTCTTCTTGGGGTTTTTTTTGTTTATTTTTTGTTTTTTTATGTTGAATATCCTGATAATAAGTAAGGGCTTTAGAGGAGCTCAATGTTTTCCATGTCTAATTTTTGAAATAACATCAGTACTTGACATGTGGGGTAGGAAGGGTGAAAAGACTCAACCCTCAAATTTAGTCAGAATCATAGTGCTTCTCTTTTTCTAATAAAAATACCAAACCATTCCATTTGGGGATGCCTAGATCTTAAGTAGAAGCATCCTCCTCAAATAAGAACTTCTCAAAGCACAAATTGAATGAAGGCATTTCATATATAAAGAATATAAAGTTAAGTATCAAAAGTGTGATAAATGGATACCTTTCCTCTCTTCATTCTCCTTCCTCTCTCTCTCACTTTTCTTCTTTACAGAGATTCATTCCTATAAGTTTGAACTGTTTCTTTTTTTAAGCAAGATATTTCATAGCCATCTCAAATTTAAAATACACCACCAAACGTGGAAGGTGGAAGATATTACTTCAAAACCTGTCTCAGATACTACTAGCTGTGTGATTCTGGACAAGTCATTTTTACTTTTTTTCTGTTTCAGTTTCTGGATCTGTGAAATAGGGAAGATAATTATATCTGTTTCACAAAATTGTGAGGAAAACAATGTAATAATATACATAAAGAGCTTTGCAAACTGTAATGTGCCATATATCTTTTTCCCCTTGTTATTATTACCATATAAAAAAGAGAAGTTACCTTCCCAAAATTAATCCAAACTTCCTTGTCCTTTTGAGGCCAACTCTATTCTTCTAGTCACAGAGTTTGGAGCATAAAAGTATTCAGGAAAGACTGTATGTACCTCTGCCGTGAGACTTGCTGAGAGCCCCTTTTCAGGACTGCTTTCCATCTTTGTTGTCCAACTGCCACTTAATTTTCTCCTATGACTCCAAGAAATGTAGGATTCACAGCAGTCATACTCCAATAAACTATTTAAATAGACGGATTAAACCAGATTAAGGATCTCAACCTGGTTTCGAGGGTCATGACTGAAGAGCCTAAAGCTTGTTGATGAATTAGCAGGATGTCTAAGCCAAGCACATGAAAACTTCCCCTGGTGGAATAGATGATATGAACATTTTGTTTCAGTAGGGCCATGAAGGCAGGGGAAAATCTGTAAAATTCTTAGGGCTTGGTTAGACTCCCTAGATCATCTACTGCATCTTGACCCATCACCAGTCATTTTGACGTTTGTCTTGCCATTTGGCCCCACTGATTCTGGATGAGAGAGTAAGGCTGCCTACTTTTGCAAATGCTTTCACTAAAATCCAGTTTATGCATGAGTCATGCCAATGTTTATCTTTCCAAAGTCCTATGGCAATGGACAAATGATGAAGCAGCAAGTGTGGATACTCTGGGAGCTGAAGTCACCTGTATATAGGTAGCCTAAACCACAGGGTTGGGTTTTTACTGGACTGAAACAGCAGTGGGGTTCTGCAAGGGTGTTTGGGCAGTGTTTTTAAGGACTTCATTGCTCATCATCTGCCATAAGAACTGATCTTGAGAAGGTACCCTAAAGAGTGTCTGTTTCACTAAAGGTGGGCATTTTATACTGTGTTTGAAACACGCACACACACACACACATTTGTGAAGATGATTCTACACCCATGGTACATGGAATGTGTGAAAATTTATGGAAAACATGAAATCCAGTAGACCTAAAAAATAAACAGCTCTTGTGGCAAAAGAACTTAGTATGTATGAAATCCAGCATATATTAAATCCAAATAGCAGTAATCCTAAGTGAAAAAAGAATGGCAAATGATGGCCAATTTTCCAAATTTGGAGTTGGAAACACATTTTTCTATATAGTAGGTGCAATGATGGGAAGTGCTGTGAAGCTGGCATAGATTTTGCAAGAAAACTAAAGTAGCCAACAAGTTTGTATATCTTCAAAGGAGTGAAAGACAGGTTCATGATAATAAGAATGCCACTTCTAGGAATTTGTGACCAAAGAAGAACTAGAGATCATTATTAATCACAAAATAGATAAGTTTGACTATATCAAGTTAAAAAGTTTTTGTATAAACAAAATGAATGCAGACAAGATTAGAAGGGTAGCAGTAAACTGGGAAAATATTTTTACATTCAAAGGTTCTGATCAAGTCCTCATTTCTAAAATATATAGAGAATTGACTCAAATATATAAGAATTCAAGCCATTCTCCAAATGATAAATGGTCAAAAGATACAAACAGACAATTTTCAGATGAAGAAATTGAAACTATTTCTAGTCACATGAAAAGGTGCTCCAAATCATTATTGATCAGAGAAATGCAAATTAAGACAACTCTGAGATACCACTACACACCTGTCAGATTGGCTAAAATGACAGGAAAAGATAATGATGAATGTTGGAGGGGATGTGGGGAAAACTGGGACACTGATACATTGTTGTTGGAGCTGTGAACAGATCCAACCATTCTGGAGAGCAATTTGGAGTTATGCTCAAAAAGTTATCAAGCTGTGCATACCCTTTGACCTAGCAGTGTTTCTACTGGGCCTATATCCCAAAGAGATTTTAAAGCAGGGAAACGGACCCACATGTGCAAAAATGTTTGTGGCAGCCCTTTTTGTAGTGGCAAGAAACTGGAAATTGAAAGGATGCCTATCAATTGGAGAATGGCTGAATAAATTATGGTATATGAATGTTATGGAATATTATTTTTCTGTAAGAAAGAACCAACAGGAGGATTTCAGAGAGGCCTGGAGAGACTTGCATGAACTGATGCTGAGTGAAATCAGCAGAACCAGGAGAACATTATACACAGCAACAAGACTATACGATGATCAATTCTGATGGACATGGTTCTCTTCAACAATGATGTCATTCAAACCAGTTCCTATTGTTCAGAGATGAAGGTAGTCATATATATCCAGAGAGAGGCCTGAGGGAACTGAGTGTGGACCACAACATAGCATTTTAATGCTTTCTGTGAATATTTCCATGCATTCTGTTTTCCTTCTTAGGTTGTTTTTTTTTTCTTCTTCTCTTTCTAGATCTGATATTTCTTGTGCAGTAAGATAACTGTATAGATATGTATACATATATTGGATTTGTCATATAATTTATCATATTTAGCATGTATTAGATTACCTGTCATCTAGGGGTGGGGGTGGGGGGAAGGAGGGGAAAAGCTTGGGGAAAAAAAGTTTTTGCAAAGGTCAATGTAGAAAAATCACTCATATGTTTTGTAAATAAAAAGTTTTTAATAAAATTTAAAAAAAATGCCACTTGTAGGAAAATGCCATACCACCATTCTCATTGCCAGGGCTAGCTTAATATTTAAAGGTTCTGAAGGAAAGTCTGGAAGTGAAGAGGTCTTAGGCTTCCTACCAAATTGAAGGTCTGCAGAGCTGTTGTGCTGACCACATTGTTGTATGCCTGCAAAATTTAGGTGTATGCCAGTACTATGCCAGGGAAACTGAATTGCTTGCATTTGAGTTGTCTTAGGAAAATTCTTAATATCACTTGGCAAGATAAGGAACCAGACACTAAAGTCATTTCTCAAGTTGAACTGCTAAGCATTCAAACTCTCTTACAGAGAGCACAATTTTGGTGGGATGACCACATTTTTCAAATGTGAAATATATTTGTCTAAAGGCTGTTTCACGGAGAACTCACATAAAACAAAGGCTTACTTGAAGTTAGAAGAAGCAATACATGGACACTCTCAAGATTTCTCTGAAAAACTTTGGAATTGATTGTTAGATATGGGAGATGCTGGCACAGGACCACCCAGCATATAGTGCTCACATAAAATAAGGTGCTGTGTTCTATGAATAAAGCAGAA
The DNA here is from genome assembly GCA_023553655.1 of Myrmecobius fasciatus. Classification (NCBI taxonomy): domain Eukaryota; kingdom Metazoa; phylum Chordata; class Mammalia; order Dasyuromorphia; family Myrmecobiidae; genus Myrmecobius; species Myrmecobius fasciatus. Next base: position 124,315 of record JAJPUD010005087.1, on the reverse strand, counting down.
TTGCAGTAGCTCAAAAGAATTTAGAGACCTCTTCATTAAATATTAATGTGGACTATTGTGTCTCCCACCTATGGTAAAAACCTCCTGAGCTTGCATTGATATGATCAGTCATAATTAGACAGTCTTTTTGGTCCTCTTAATGAGGAAAGAACAGTCACCCAGATTAGAAACCTCAGAACCTTCCTCAATTTTTCCTTTTTCCTTAGCCTACATAATTAATGAGGTGCTAAATTGATGATTTTTAGCTTCATATCTTTCACATTTACTTCACTCAAATGGCCACCACTTTAGCTAAAGCCCTAATCACCTTTCATTTAAATTATTGCAACAGCCTCATTTTAACTTATACTTTCTTTGTTCTCCATACAGGGGACAAAATAATCATTACAAAGCATATTTGATTATGCCATCCCACTGCTCAAGAATTGTCAATGATTATTGATTCCAGGATAAAATACAATTTCTTCAGCTTGAGTTTTAAAGATCTTTATGATCTAGCTCCTGCCCATCTTTTTAAATATTTCAGTTTTTTTTTATGAAATCTATCCTCAAAGAGTATTGTACTACAAGTTATTGCTTCTTCTATTTCCCTCTTCTATATCATTGAAAGGCTATTTCCCCATATTTTCTAAGTTCTTTTGCCTCTTGAAATCCCTAGCTTATTTCATAGAAGTCTTTTTAAATTGTCAAATGCATGGATAATTAGATCTATTCACATGTTGTATCTCCACAATAGATTGCAAGTTAGTTGAGCACAGGAACAGCTTTTCAATTTTTGTTTTATTCCCAGATCTTGACAAAGTGTTTTGTACATATTACACATTTAATAAACACTTATTCAATCATACTGGAGAGTGGGCATGAAGGATAGGCTTGCATTCTAATCATTCCACTCAGATCATTTCTTCTTTTCCCTTCCTCACCTTGCTTCAAGTCAGAAGTGACATGATGCAGTTGACGTGGAAATGTGCCCTTTTTCAAATTAAAAAGGTACAGTCATTGGCACATCATTACAATACTTGCATAAATGCTCTACCAAATGACCATGGTGATAAGTCATTTTGCCCAAGTTGTCATTTCACGCTTGGAACTATTTCTCTGAGCTACTACGTGAAAAGACTGACCAAATTCACTGAAAATGAATTGACCATCAGTCTTTTATTTTAAACAACATTTAGAAATCCAAAGAAAGTCATCTATTTATATTCTGAAAACCTTTTTCTTGTGGGAAAGAGGAAAAATGCATTTCTAGCCAAAAAAGGGGACAAATTAACCAAATTATAAGCATACCCTGCACAGCATGATTCCAACCAACATCATTTCACAATAATTTAATTGATGCCGTGCAACTGCCTCTCTATAGCAAAGAGCTGCAAGTCTCCTCCCAGTCATACTTTGGCTAATTACCCATTTTAAACATTGTTCCAATATGTTTTTTTTCCTCCTCTCCTACATTTTATCAACTGGGGCAAGACACTTTACCTTTAAGTGCTATAGCCAACTAATAGTTGCCAAGATGGAGCCTTACTGAACTGGTATAAGGAAATTCCTTACTTTGAGTATACCAAGAAAATTATAGATCTGATATATATTCCTACCCTTTGGTTCTATATTTATATGTGTGCATGCTATCTCCTCCAATAATATATGAATGCTTTATAAGTAGAGGTTATTTAATTCTTTTTATTTATATTCTAGTGTATAGTACTATGCCTGATATATAGTAGGCACAATATATGTTTGTTGATTGATTAATTGTTCCAGTGGATCTAATATCCATCTCTTCCCCATTTGAGTTTTGTTATTTTGCCTAATGCTATATTTTTATAGAAGCAACTAATGACTTTTTCTATAATACATATGGGAGGAGGACAGAAGGCTGTATTGTTTAGGGGAGAATTCCAAAGTTATTTTAAACTCTTTCCTGAAGCAAAGACATAGAGGTTCTATCTCTCATTTTTAAAAACAAATATTCTTCTAGTAATTATAATAAACATATTGGAAATATGTATACATATATTCGATTTGCCAATATTTTAACATAATTAACATGTAGTGGATATCCTGCCATCTAGGGGAGGGGTGGGGAGTTGGGGGGAAAAATTTGTAACAGAAAGCTATGTAAGGGTTATTGTTGAAGAATTACCCACACATATGTTATGCAAATAAAATGAAAAAAATTATAATAAACATATGTATATATGTATATATACATATATACATCATATGCCAGTCTATTCCTATAGAGACATTCACAAAGATTACAGAAATTATACCACACATACACAAACATATATATATGTTCATATATGTTTTATAATGTATTGTTATATATTATATTATACATATATATATATATACACTAACATATCTATATCATCTGTTTTTCTCTATCCCTAACTTTCTCTGTCTCCCTCTCTATCATTTATCATCAATCTATCTATCTCTCTATCAATCTATCTATTATCTATCATGTATCTCTCCCCTCTTTCTCTCTCTCTGTATTTCTGTAGTATAACCCCCTGTGGACTTTTGTGAATGACGGATAGGGCAATGGGGACTAGCATATGATATGTATAATCAATATATAACAGTATAAATAAAAAATACAAAGGACATATAGTTTTAAAGATGACTTCACAGAAATATAAAAATTAAAATTAAAATGATTTGGTTACATGGTAAGAGAAAAGTTTAACTGAAGGAAAATCCCAGGAGCCACTAGCACAGTCATGATGTCAAAAGAAAGCAAGGTATATCCCTAGTATGTCACTAAGCCATTTATAGTGGATTTATGAGGGGTCATTAAGGAGAATAAAAGAGGATGGGAAGTCATCTGCATTATTGGAAGGAATTGCCCTCCCCCCCATTAATGAGTTTGATTATTTGAATCAATGTATGCCTGTGTTCAGAATCCATAAATTTAATCAATAGAAGCTATTAAAAAGCCATATTTAAAAAAAAATGTTTTGGCTGCCCTTCAGCAGATCAACCATTGTTAATCTCCATATTAACATATATGTTAATATATTCATGTTCTTTGACCAAAGTCTCTTGGGATTTTCTTGCATGGTGACTGTAGCAATCAATAATGACTTTCTGTCATTACTAACCAAGGATTCATTGACCGCAACATAAAAAGTTCAATATCACATTACAACCCTCGTAAGTTATTGAGGTCCAGAAAAAACTAAGAAAAGAATTAAGAAACAGTTTTATGAGTACTAATGAGAGCTATTTTGATATTTTGCTCTCATATAAAATTTGTAGATAACATTTTCATATGGATATAATTTGTAGTCTTTATGACAAAAATTTTAATCTGTAAGGTTATGCAAAAAAATAGTAATCAGTCTTTAACTATAGTCATGTGGTATAATGGCAGGAATTCTGAATTTGTAATCAGAGGTTTTGGTTTGAATTCTGACTGTGCCATTATCATATACTTGATTTTAGATAAGTCACTTTATGTACATAGACTTTAATTATTGTATTTATAAAATGAAGGTTGGAATTTGATTATTTCAAAGTGGAACCATGTCTATTAATTTTAATCTTAATGATAAAATTGGTTGTTTATCGTGTTTTTGTTTGGGAAATATGTAAAGGGGGGATTGGCACAGAAGATAATTTACCAAATAAAGTATAGTCACAGCAGGGGAAAGACCACCTCATGGCTCAGAGGATGCTTTCTTAGCCCCCATGGTTTACTTGTCACTCAACATTTGGATATCTGAGACAAGATGGCAAGGAAACAATGGCCTCTAGGGAATGGGTGAAATTCACAGGGAAAATAAACCCACAAAACAATGGAAAGGCCAAACAGAGAAGTATCACAATAAGGAAGGACACACTCACCCATGTAAATATTGTAGTACAAAACAACAAATTCCACATACTTCTTATGGCCTGATTTTGAAAGTCTCTTTTAGTTTTTGACCCTATAATGTTCCTTGCAATAATCTTATGCTTCCTTGCAAAATCTATCTCTTAAAAAAATGTTTCTTATTCTCCAATCAATAAATGGTCAAAGGATATGAACAGACAATTTTCAGAGGATGAAATTAAAACTATTTATAGTCATATGAAAAGGTGCTCCAAATCACTATTGATCAGAGAAATGCAAATCAAGACAACCCTGAGGTACCACTTCACACCTGTCAGATTGGCTAAAATGACAGGAAAAGTTAATGATGAATGTTGGAGGGGATGTGGGAGGGCTGGGACACTGATGCATTGTTGGTGGAGCTGTGAACGGATACAGCCATTCTGGAGAACAATTTGGAGCTACACTCAAAAAGTTATCCAACTGTGCATACCCTTTGACCCAGCAGCATTTCTATTGGGCTTATATCCCAAAGAAATCATAAAGGAAGGAAAGGGCCCCACATGTGCAAGAATGTTTGTGGCAGCTCTTTTTGTGGTGGCTAGAAACTGGAAACTGAGTAGATGCCCTTCAATTGGAGAATGGCTGAATAAATTATGGTATATGAATATTATGGAATATTATTGTTATGTAAGAAATGGCCAGCAAGATGATTTCAGAGAGGCTTGGAGAGACTTACATGAACTGATGCTGAGTGAAATAAGCAGAACCAGGAGATCATTATACACAGCAACAACAGTACTATATGACGATCAATTCTGATGGACATGGCTCTCTTCAACAATGAAATGTTTCAAACCACCTCCAATTGTTCATTGAAGAAAGCCATATACACCCAGAGAGACGGATGTGAAATGTGGACCACAACATAACATTCTCATACTCTTTGATTGATGTTTGCTTACATTGTGTTTCCTTTATCTGATATATTTTTTGTGTAGATAAGATTTTTCTTGCACAACAATGATAAGTTTGGAAATATGTATACATATATTCAATTTGCCAATATTTTAACATAATTAACATGTAGTGGATATCCTGCATCTAGGGGAGGGGTGGGGAGCTGTGGGGAAAAATTTGTAACAGAAATGTATGTAAGGGTTATTGTTGAAGAATTACCCACACATATGTTATGCAAATAAAATAAAAAAATGTTAAAAAATGTTTCTTATGAAATCATTTTTTTCTGAATGACTCTAAGGCATACAAAGTTTTATTTATAATCAATTAAAAATGGAATTTTTGTTGTAATGTATATGATTTAAAGAGATTTGGTTTTTTGTCCTAACTACTTTAACTTCTGTGATAATAAGCAAGACATTTTTATCTACAAAATCTCAATTTTTCATTTATGTAATGAAGGAATTCAATGTGACCACAGAACTCTAGAATTCCTTGTGATTTAACTCTTAACAATAGCTCCTAAATCTCATCAGAACTTCATGAAATGATTCACAATGATAGTGCATGCCTATAGGTCCTGCTGCAGGGGAAACTGAGCATGGTGAATTGCTTGAGTTCAGGAGTTCTTAACTATAATAATATTAAAACTGATAAAGTGCCTGTATTAAGTCTGGAAACAAGTGTTTTGGTACAGAGGGCTGAACTAATCTCCTTGTAAACAAAATCAAAACTTCCTTATTGATCTGTAGTGGGGTCAAGTTTCTCTTCTAGCCTAGATGAGATTGCGAATCCCTGTCAGAAGAAAGAAAGGAAAGAAAGAAATAAAGGGAGGGAGAAAAAGAAAGAAAGAAAGGGAGGGAGAAAAGGAAAGAAAGAAAGAAAGAAAGAAAGAAAGAAAGAAAGAAAGAAAGAAAGAGAAAAAAGAGAGAAAGAAAGAAAAAGAGGGAGAAGGGAGGCCGAAAAGCATGAAAAGGACAAAAGAGAAGAAAGGAAGGAAAGAAGGAAGGAAGCAAAGAAGGAAGCAAGGAGGGAAAAAGAAAAGGGGAGGAAGAAAGGAAAAAGAAAGGAAGAAAAGAAGAGAAAATAATTTTCTGATGACGAGGAAGTCTTATTTCATTGTTTTTCATGTAGCCCAATGTGTGCAACATAGGTCAAAGAAGAGAGAAATTGAAATATAAAAGGAAATTGACAGTATATCCACATTTGCCTTTTCTATCAAGAGAACAACTCAAGGTAAGAGCTATATTCCTAGATGAAATATTAGAGAATGAAAACTCTTTGGCATCTATTTTTAATATTGGCATCAAGCACATAATGGAGAATTGCTCTCCAGAAAAGCTCACAGTAACTTGCATGCATACTCTCAAGCTTTAATTTCACTCTAGAGGCAGAAGCAATCTCCTACCCCCCACAAAACAACAAGCTGTACTTTAAAATTGATACTGAAAATATGATGGAAATAGGCATGAACCATATTATTACTGATACAGATTAAAGCCTGCTCTCGATATTGTATCAATTTTATATCATGCTGCACTATGCTTTTTAATTACTTTGCAATATGCAAAATATAATATATGTTTTAAAGAAGTCCTTCTTAGTTTTTGGAAGTATTGCCTTTTAGTATATTTGCATGTCAAAGATTAAAAATATCCTCTCCCATGCACCCTCCAAAAAAAAAAAAAAAACAAGAAATCCAAAATTAAGTCACCATTTTTTTTCTAACGTGAAGAATATGAAGATGACTTAGTCAGAAATTTACCTTGTGATCACAAAGTATTGTTTTAGATTCAACTTGCTACTTTTACTAAAAGTTATAGTAATATGGAGCACCATTACTATTAGGATGAGAATATAATATACGCTTTAGTAGCTTGGGAGGAGTTAATGTGAGACCCTCATTTTTGCAAAGGAAATTACTGCTTGACTTGAAAGAAATGGACTAAACTGATCCCAGTAGAACTGTATCTAACAGTATCCAGTTCAATTTTCCTCCTCAAATCTCCATATATAAATTTATTGGTTTTACTGAGACAGATTGTGTTGATCTATATGCTACAAATTTTGTATCCAATTCAATTCTTTGAGCATTTGTGGTGAATCTACCATGTGCCAGGTACTGTGCTAAATGTTGGGAATACTAAGATAAAAAACAATAATCACTTTTATCAAGTAGTTGATATCATTCTAATGGAGAAAAATAAGATATGCACAGAGAATTAAGTGCTTAATGTACAAAACATAGATAAAAAGTCATTTCTTGAAAGAAGGGGAATGGTAAGAATGAGGAGCCAGGATAGATTTCCTGTAAAATAAGTTCCTATAAAGGAATTTTTAAAGGCAGTTAATGATTCTAAGATTTTAAAATAGGTAGGAGGAATGGGCATTCCAGGCAAAAAAGAAAAACAAAGAAAGAAAGAAAGAAAGAAAGAAAGAGAGAGAGAGAGAGAGAGAGAGAGAGAGAGAGAGAGAGAGAGAGAGAGAGAGAAAGGAAAGTCTTGAAATACTAAATCCTTAGAGGAAAATGTAGGAGGAAGGGGTGGACAACAGTGTCAAATTCCATGAAAAGGTCAACAAGCATGAGAATTGGGAACATGCTAAAAGAAGGCATTGATGACCTGGAAAATATTTGATTGTGTGATGAAGTCACAATCAATATTGTAAGTAGTTGAAGAAAGAGTGAAGGGAAACAAGGTAGAAGTAATAATTATATGTATCTTTTAGTAAGAATGTGATTGTGAAAAATAGGAGAGATATGGAATGATACAGCTTGAAGGGATATTTAGGATATTTAGGATAAAGTCATGTTGCTGTTTTATTATTTTTTTAGAATGATGACTCAGCATAGTTTAAGCAAAAAGTAAGGACTAGTGAAAAGGAAATTGAAAATTAGGGGAAATGAAAAGACAGTTGAAATATCAGTTCTTCAGAGGAAATGGGATCAAAGACACAAACACAAAGGATGACATTTTTTAGCAGAAGGGATGCCTTAATTTGAGATTAGAGCAAAAAAATGGTAGATAATATAGAAGTTCTTTGAAGTGTAGAACTGGGAAGAAAAGGGAGATCATAGATGGATATGATCCATTTTTACATTGAAATATAAGAGATTATCTTCTGCATAAAAGTGTACTAGATAATCTTTGAGATCCCTTCTAAAATAATCTAAATTTTAATGTTTAGGATTATACAATTTTAGAAATGTGAACAATTGCATAAATTAATACTCTAGTTTTATAACTGATGAAATTAAATACAGGTGTCAAGCAATCAATAGGTATTTATTAAGTGCCTTGTATATGTTATATACTTAAGCAACAGTAAAGTAAGGTAGTGCAGTCAGAGGTACTGGGTTTGAATTCCATCTCTTCCCTTTAGTACATATGTAATCTTGGCTAAGTCATTCAGCCTTTCTTTGCTTCAGTTTTCTGTATTGTAATTTTTTTTTGAAAAAAAAAAAAGATTACACACCTAACACCGCACACCAAGATAAGATCTAAATGGGTTCATGATCTAGATATAAAGAGTGATGTTATAACCAAATTAGAGGAACATGGGATAGTTTACTTCTCAGACCTGTGGAGATGGAATAAATTTATGTCCAGAGAAGATCTGGAACTCTTAATTGAACACCAGATAGATAATTTTGATTATATTAAGTTAAAAAGTTTCTGTACTAACAAAACTAATGCAGACAAGATTAGGAGGGAAGCATCAACTTGGGAAATCATCTTTACTTTTAAGGGTTCTAATAAAGGTCTCATCTCTAAGATATATAGAGAATTGTCTCACATTTATAAAAATTCAAGCCATTCTCCAATTGATAAATGGTCAAAGGATATGAACAATTTTCTGATGATGAAATTAAAACTATTTATAATCATGTGAAAAGGTGCTCCAAATCACTATTGATCAGAGAAATGCAAATTAAGACAACTCTGAGGTACCACTACACACCTGTCAGATTGGCTACAATGACAGGAAAAGATAACGATGAATGTTGGAGGGGATGTGGGAAGACTGGGACACTGATGCATTGTTGGTGGAGCTGTGAACAGATCCAACCATTCTGGAGAGCAATTTGGAGCTATGCTCAAAAAGTTATCAAACTATGCATACCCTTTGACCCAACAGTGTTTCTATTGGGCTTATATCCCAAAGAAATCATAAAAGAAGGAAAGGGCCCCACATGTGCAAGAATGTTTGTGGCAGCTCTTTTTGTGGTGGCTAGAAACTAGAAACTGAGTAGATGCCCATCAATTGGAGAGTGGCTGAATAAATTATGGTATATGAATGTTATGGAATATTATTGCTCTGTAAGAAACGAACAGCAGGATTATTTCAGAGAGGCCTTGAGAGACTTGCATGAACTGATGCTGAGTGAGATGAGAAGAACCAGGAAATCGTTGTACATGGCAACAACAATACTATATGATGATCAGTTCTGGTGGACATGACTCTCTTCAAGAGTGAAATGCTTCAAACCAATTACAATTGTGCAGTGAAGAAGGCCATATACACCCAGAGAGAGGGATGTGAAATGTGGACCACAACATAACATTTTCATGTTCTCTATTGATGTTTGCTTGCATTGTATTTCCTTTATCGGATTATTCTCTCTTATAGATACGATTTCTCCTGAACAAAAAAATGATGTGTGGCAATAACTATACATATATTCGATTTAAGTATTCTAACATAATTATCATGTAGTGGATATCCTACTATCTAGGGGAGGGGTGGGGAGTAGGGGGGAAAAATGTGTAACAGAAAGCTTTGTAAGGGTTAATATTTAGGAATTACCCATACATATGTTTTGCAAATAAAAAGTATTAATAAAAAAATAAATAAATAAGTAAATAAGTAAATAAATAAATAAATAAAAATTACAACACTAAAAAAAAAAAGAAAAAAAAGATTAGAAAAGGAAATCTTTAATGCCTTTTGAAATTCCAAATTTTTATGAACCAACAATTCCTTCAAGGTAAGGTAACTTCTACGTGAAAGAGATGGAATTGTAATATTTTTCCAATACAATGATTTTCAACTCATTATCTCTCCCTCCATCCATATACAACTTTTCCATAACTGTGTGGGCTACACCATCTTTTCAGGCTCTTAATTTAAGTTCATCTTTGACTCTTCATTATTTCTCACCCCCATAATTTAAACTGTTGCCATCTTTGAAAAATCTCTCACATATGGTCTCCTTCTATCTTCTGATCTTGTCAATTGTTCTAGTGCAAACTTGGGTTATTACAATCATCAATCATCACTTTATGCTTAGACCATAGTAATAGCATGTTGCTGGGGCCACCAGCCTCATATTTTACCCAATTCTAATTTGCCCACCATTCAACCACCAAAATAATTTTCTGAAAGCTCAAATGTGACCATATCATCTTCTTCTACCCTTCATATCTAATAAATTCCAGTAGCTTCCAGTTGTCTCCAGGATCAAATATAAATGCTCTTTTTGAATAGCATTCAAAACCCTTCATAACCTAGTCCTCTCCTACTTTTCCAGTCTTCTTAAATCTCACTCCAACATATACTCTTTGAACTAGTGACCCTGGCCTTCTGATTATTTCACAAATAAGGCAATCCATTTCTTAGTACTCTATACTTGGAATGATCTCTTTCCTCAATTCCACCTATTGATTTCCTTGCCTTTCTTTATGTCCCACCTAAAATTTCATCTCTTACAGGAAACCTTTTCCAACTCCTCTTTCAATTTTCTTCTCTCTAGTAATTATTTCCTACTTATACTATAATATGGCATTTTTTGTTACATATTTGTGTGTAGCTTTTATAGATGCAAAAAAATAGTCATTCTTAGCTGTGTAAATCAATTGTTTTATGTGTTTCTATATTTAAAAGCCCCTAAAAAGTTAATGATGTAAATTATTTTCCTAACATTTTAAACTATTGGATATCTCAACAATTTTAATAGTTAAGCTTTAATATCTTCTTACTGGTGGAGATGAATGACTTGCCTTGAATTACAAGCAGGACAGAACTGGTGAGAGTTAAAAAGCTCCAGTCTTCTTTAATTTTATTTGGGCTTCTTCAAGTATTAAATCATTTTGGGCACTTCGGGCTTTCAGCTTCAAGAGGAAAGATGGAAGAGGTTAACTCCATTTCAGGTTGCTGAAGGAAAAAATTCTGGGGAAAATGAAATGAAATGACAGTCTTCATCATATCCCCATCACTAGCTTGCTACACTAGAGACTTTGGACATCTAGAACTCTCTTTTGGTGGATCTAAGTTGCTCTGCTCCCAGTGGGAGAGCTCTTTCACTGTGCATTATCTGGTACATATTCTCTCATGTATATATCCTCTGATTTCTGTTTTGCTATGATTTGAATAAATGAATTTCTTTGGTATTTACCATTTATGTTCAATGCCCAATTGGTTTTAGGTGGGAAAGGAGTCAAGCTTTGTTTATAGAACATACTAACCTCCTTTACCCCAATAATGACACAGAGATCAAAAGCTGTCTGAACCTGATCATATTCGATAGACTAATGATATATAAGGGAGCAGAAAGATATAATTCTAGATTAGTACATGCTCTTTCTAAGAACAATAGTGGTAGCCTCTGGTCCCAATCTTTATTACTACTCTTTGCAGGAATTAATCTCCTTTGGACAATTGTGAGAAGAAAACCTATTCTGCACCTTTCAAACCACCCAGTGATACTATTATGCTGCAGACAAGGGGACAGCTCTTACAATATGTGGGACTCCATGTCTCTTTCATTAAGTAGTGAGTTTCTTGAGGTCAGAAACTGTATTTTGTCCATTTTTTTGTATCCCCAGTATTTACTATAGTACCCAGATCACAGAGTAGGTGCTCAGTAAATATTGACTGATGGATGCATCTACATTGTACAGTCTCTTTAAGGTCTTAGTGGAGGAAGTTGGTAGTTGGAAGACAAAGGCTATTTCAAAAGTTTTAGGGTAAGGGCAGCTAGGTGGTGCAGTGGATAAAGCACCAGCCCTGAAGTTAGGAGGCCCTGAGTTCAAATTTGTTATCAGACACTTAACATTCCCTAGCTGTGTGACCCTGGGCAAGTCACTGAACCTCAATTGCCTCAGGAAAAAAAAAAGTTTTAGTGTAGTTTTGAGTCACTAAAGTTTAAGTAAATATAAAGGACAACTAGGTGCAGCAGTGAATAGTTCTGAGCCTGGAGTCAAGAAGATTCATCTCCCTGAATTCAAATTCAATTCTGGGACACATTTAACTTTCTGCTTCAATTTCCTCATCTGGAAAAGTAAATGGGTAATCGGGTCACTATTTTTGCAAAGAAAATTGCTAATGGTGACACAAAGAATCAGACAAGACTGATTAACACACTTTACCAGACTTTTGGGCCACCCAATAATTTAAAATATTGGGAAAGTAATTTATATCATTAATTGCTCACGTACTTTTGGATATTGAGACATAAAAAAAAAATTACATTGTGAAAAATGACTACTTCTTTGTATCTACAAAAAGATAATTGTACAATGGCTAATCAGGAAACTTATGAAATGAAACTTTTATCACTCTCTCCCCATCTGTTTTTCTTTGTTTTTAGAATTTGTCCTTGTCATTTCCTTAGATTTCACCTCTGATGAATTTCAAAATATTCCTGAATATAGAGATCATCTCTTTAACCTTTTGAATGAGTAATTTACTTGACAATGAAATTAGGGTCAGAGTGGGTTTGAACATGTCAATCCTCAAAACAACCTTCCTTAACCTTATGTTTAAAGGGAGTAAAAACTATCAAGAAATATTTGAAAATATAACTAACAAGCACTTGTTTACATAATTTTCTATAATCAGTTTGCTGTTGAATCGAAGTATAATGAAACAACCAAAAAAGAAAAAAATACTGAAGGTAAGGTTGATTTGGTAAAACATTTTTCTCCTGTTAATTTTTCTAGTCTTCAAATTGTAAGTACTTTTTAATCATGAAGTATTTACTTATCCAGTAAAAGATAATTACTACATTTTGTCAAGCTAATAGTAGTGGAATTAAACGCATGATTTTTTTTTCTCCAGTGTTCTGACATCATTGTTGTTCAGATATTTTTCAGTCATATCCAACTCTTCATGATACTATTTTGGGATTTTCGTGACAGAGCTAAGATCAGCTTGTTCCTGATGTTCCTGACTCCAGGTCCAGGAACTCTATCCAACATACCACCTAGCTACCTCTCTGACCTATATAGAGATAAATGTATGTATGTATATGTGTATGTGTGTATGCATATGTTCCTATACATATATAATAATATACAACATTGTATTGGAGGGGCAGGTAATGACTCAGTGGTTAGAACACCAGCCCTGAAGTCAGGAGGACCTGAGTTCAAATCCGGTCTCAGATACTTCCTAGCTGTGTGACCCTGGGCAAATCACTTAACCCCAATTGCCTCAGCAAAAAGCAACAAAAAACAAAACAAAAACAAAAGTCAAAGGAAAAAATCCACTGCTGACTGAATGTTCTAAATTATGAAATTTCTAAATTATGATTATGCTAATCATCATATTTACTAAGCCTATACCTCTAGCTTGATTTCTGCTATGGTGTATTCTTCTAGCTAATACTGCCTTGCAGTTATTTAGGACACCTCCATCATTGCCACAATGAGGTAGTCGATAATTGCAGATTTTCAACAAAACTTTTTATTAAATATCTTTTTTGTGGAAAGCATTGTGCTAGGCTCTAAGGTGGCAAAGATGAAACTGAAATAGTTTTAAATTTTATATTCTCTTCTTTGAGAGTCACCAAATCTCTAAAAATATATAAATTTTGCCAGTGCTTTATTTTATGACCTATTCTCTTCTTTTTCTTCTAGATCTTAATCTGTCATATTATACTCATTTGGTTATAGTTTCCTGGTCTTATCATGAATTTGCTCCTGGCTGCATATGGGTACAGGGAAATGCTACGGTAGGAGGTAAGTCAGATTCAACATGAAATAACACTAGTACAACTCTATTTGTGGATAAAGATATAATAATATCTTACCTCAGATTTGGTGTTCTTACTACCATGGAATTGGATTAATTTTATTTTCATTCAAACTAATTTTAATTGATCCTTTATTCTGTTCAAGCTATTATTTTAGAAGGATTCAAAAAAGAATAACGTATAACCTCCACCCTCAAGAAACTTATGATTTAATAGGGCTGGAGATGTGGAGAGAGAACAAGATAAAAACAATAATAAAATCTACACCAAGGAAGAATGAGGTAAGGAGGAAAAGAAAGATACAAACCCATTTCGTTTTCCTTTATTTGCAGAGGTTGATATGTTCTGTTGATTAATTTTTGAATTTATTTTTTGGTCATTCTTTTAAACTCTGTTATAAGAGATGATTCAGTGGATGAGGAAGGGAGAGAATAAAATATACAGCTAGATATCTATCAACCTATTTATATCTTCATCTATTTATCTGTTATCTATCTATTGTTAAGAAACTGAAATTCCTTTGTGACAAAAAAACAAACAAAAAACTAATTCTATATAATACTATGGGAATTTATAAGTCTGAAAAATCCCATCTAAGGTGAGAGTTTAAGGGTAGGATTGGGAAAGACTACCAATTATGAATTATTTAGCTTGGATCATTGCCTCAGGAAGTTACTCCATATTTAGTTGTGGACTCTCAAGTCAATACCTACTAAGTTCAAAATAAACATTGTTTGTGAATAGTTTAATCACCTATGAGTTTCTTTAATGGTACTGGTCCCATACCTTATGAAGCTATATGAATACTGAAGCAATATGGACTAATAATAGAATTTATACCTCTGAGACACAATAAAAATAATCAAGTCTAATTCTTTCATTTGTATATAAGAATATTAAGGCTTAAGCAGGTTAAGTATTTTTTTGGGAAGGTCCTGATTTTATCAATAAGTTGTAGAGGCCAGTAGGAATTTTATTTGAAGGCATTTAATTGAAAAGCCAATGGTTTTCTATTAGACCACATAGTGTGTCTTTATTTTTGTAGTCATGTCCAACTCTGTGATGCCATTTGGAATTATATTTTTGTAAAAGATGCTTGTAGTGGCTTGCCACTTTCTTTTCAAATTCATTTTACAAATGAGAAAACCAAGGCAAACAGTGACTTGACCAAGGTCAATTAAGCAGAACTAGTAAGTATCTGAGGCTAGTTTTGAACTCAGAAAAAGGCTTCTTGACTTCAGACAAACTTTTCTCTCTACTATGCCACATGACTGATCCAGGATGTAGGGTACTAGATGTGAATCTTAGTTAAATTCTGTCTGAGAGACTTATTAGCAGAGTAATTAACTGAACTTTAAATTCACTGAGCCTCTACTTTGTCTTCTATAACAGGGAGGAAATAATATATAGTACTTCCCACATAGGACTAATATAAGGATCAAGTGTGATGAAGTTTATAATAAACTTTCCAATTCATTAAATACTATGTAAATGTCAGTGATTATTATCTCAATCTTTTGTTTCTCACAAAAAGAGACAATATCTAGGATCATAGTTTGGTAGATGGCTCAAAGACCTTATACTAACTACTCCTCTATTTCTTTTTACAGATAAGGAAACAGTCCAGAAGGGATTTAGTGACATCCAATTTCATTCTTGTACCAAATAGCAGATCTGACATTTGAACTAAGATCCTCTGACTTCAAATCTAATGATCTTCCCACAGAACTCATTGAATTTCCAGCTATAGGTAAAGCATAATTAAACAGTGATCAAAAGAACTTCCTTTTATAAATTCTTCAGTGCACATAAAGATCCTTTCATTTGAATGATAGTTGTACATTACTTATCATGGTGGGTTCACATGTAGCTATTTGTGTTTGGTAAAGAACATTTTTTAAATGATGTACCATGTGTGGTATCTTAATGAATTTTATATGGATGAATATTATTTATACATATACTTCTAAAATATGCTGAAAAACAAGAAGCAAATAAAAAAAAACCTTTAAATTCATTAGCAAATGAGCAATAGAATTTAAAGACATAGAATTTTCTAAGTGGTGTCTATTATAGGAATATAAAGAGAAAGAAAATAAAGAAGTTTTAGAGGCATAGAAGAAGAATACAATGTACCTGGTCTTGGTTATGCCATGTACAGGCATTATAATGTCAGGGGTGGAGTAGAGGAGGAAGGAAGAGATAAAAAGAGGAGGTGTTAGCTAGTTTATGTTTTAAAAACAGCATAGCTGCTTTTGGAGAACTGGAAGAATCTCATTCGCAAAATTTACATTGGAGAGAAAAAGCCATAACTTAAATGAATGAATTTTCAATGTAAGTCAAATGTATTGTGTATTTTTTTCTGTGAACTGTTCTTAGCACTGCAGATCTTTAAAGTCAGGAAAAATGGCCTCTCTAACCAAGATTATACATATATTTATTGTTTTACAATCTTACCAGAGGTGACTAGGTAGAATGACTAAGAATAGCTAATACACATAGGCATTGCAAATAAAATGTTTGGAGAGTAATGAATTGAAGGACATTTTATAGTAAAATCTCAACAATGAGAAGACCAATCAAACTTACCAAAAAAAAGATCTGAAACATGGAATGTGTTTTTAAATGCAGTTTTATTATTTTAAAATGCTATGAATACTATAAACTGGAATATAAACTGGATGCTAATAAATTAAATAAGGTAGGCAAAGGCAAATGAAAAGTTATAATTCACAATAGGGCTAAGTTTATAATAAAGAATAAGCATAAAACCTCTGCAATGTATACAAATGATTTCTTGAAGCTAGTTATAGAAGGCATATTAAAAGGATACTGAGCTTTCTAAATAGATGAATACTGTATGTCACCAGTGGCCCAATCCTATTCCCACCTGACTCCTACAACACCTCAAGGATCCTGTGCTCAAATCAATCAGATTCAGATTATACTGGTGTGCTGACAATCTTATTTTGCTCCTTGTTCTGATCTGGAATTAATCCAGAATCACTCCTCATTCAAAATAAAATAAAAAGATACTGGATAACCTCTGTTCCCATCCTCAACTCCACCTCCTCCACCCAAGAAAATGTAGCAGACATAAAGGATTCACAAGAATCAATAAACAATTACAGAAATACAATATCCTCTAATTGTCCTGGAATCCCCACTAAAGTAAAGGTATTTTGGGGAACATCCAGAAAAATATATTTCATTCAATTCATACCTCCATTGTCTGAATAAGTCATAGCAATATCCAGAAGAGTTGGTAATATTCATATCTCCTAGCTCCCCATAATGTGGCTTTAGGCTCTAAAGTACAGAGAAGTCTTTTCTTTTCTTTATTTTATTTTTATTTATTTATTTATTTTTTTTGCTAAGGCAATTGGGGTTAAGTGACTTGCCCAGGGTCACACAGCTAGGAAATGTTACGTGTCTAAAGACCAGATTTGAACTCAGGTCCTTCTGACTTCAGGGGTGGTGCTCTATCCACTGTGCCACCCAGTTGCCCCCAAAACTCTTTTTTATTCTCAAAAAGATAATGTTGAATTCACTCACTAGGAAGCCAGTATTTGATTCTCAATCATCAAAACTCTTGATCTCTTAGGAATCTTTAAACTTCATTGAATTCCTAATCTCTGACATGTGCTCAGAAAAGGAAACAGAAAACCTAAAGATTGACAAGAATGATTTTGGGGGAGAAAAGGAAAGGGAAAAAGGAAGAAATTTTCCACCCCATACACACACACACACACATACAGATACACACTTTGCTACATTCTAGTCTGAACAAGAAATAGGACATGTAGGTAACACAATTTCAGAGGAAGGAAGTAAATAAGCCATAAATGAATTTCCACTGGGAAGGGAAAAAAAAATAAATAAAAGAAGAACCAAAATTCTAGGACATGATAGCATTCATAAGAATTCTATCAACTATTTAGAGAAAATTTAATCTAATAGCATAGTAACTATTTCCAAAAATAGAAAAATAATAGAATCTAACAAATTTCTTCTGGCACAAATATAGATAATCTTTATATCTTAAAACACAGAGAGAGTTAAAACATAAAAAGAAAACTATAAAATAATAGTCCTAATGAACACTTTTATAAAACTTTTAAGTAAAATATGAGGAAAGATCACAATATGTCAGATTTAATATCCATTATGATACCAGGAATTCAGGGTTGGTTTATTATTAGGAAAATAATAAATTTAATTCTTAATTAATTGAAAGTCAACAAAATCAATGGTTGTCAATAGATTCTGAAAAATACAACACATGTTTCTCTTAAAATCTTTAGAAAGCATAAGAATAAATGACCATTTACTCAAAATAAAAAATATTCGATATTTAAATCTAAAAACTACAATTATGTACAATGAATAAAACCAGAATCCTTTCTAATAAAATCAAGAATTAAATAAATATAACCATTATCACCATTTTTAATTGACATATTTCATTTCTCACCTAGCATAATTACTTTGGGAATTTTTTGACTTTTCCACAATTCCCTAGGAAGCTCATTATTGGGAAAATGTTATCTTCTCTCAACCCTGTAATTCCATCTCATTACCACTCTTTGTCCCTCTGATTGGAGAGTGGAACCAACAACTTCTACATTTCAATTTAAGGAGGGAGCACAGTTCAGAACATCTCTTCATTTCTTGCTTAGCCCAGCAATTTTGTGACTTCTGTGACTTTTCCACAAGGAACTCCCATCCTTTTTCTTTTGTGTGCAATCTTCTCCCTTTAGATTGCAATGATGTCAGGGACTGCCTTCTTTCTTTCTTTCTTTCTTTCTTTCTTTCTTTCTTTCTTTCTTTCTTTCTTTCTTTCTTTCTTTCTTTCTTTTTTTTTTGCCCTATTCAGATGGACATGGTTAACCTATGTTCCAAGACACATAAAAGGTCATTAATGCACTTTGTATTGACTTTTTTTGACATAGTACTAGAATTTAAATGAAGAAACAAAAAAAAGATGAAACAATACAATGACTAAAAAAAGAAATAGAAAACTGTTTAAAAAAAAAACTTAAAAATTAACTGAAACATAATTGTCCTAATTGTAAGATGTAAAATAAATCTGTTTATATCATCAGTATGTACCAATAAAACCCAAAAGGAAGAACTATAAAGAAAAAAAATCAATTTAAAATCACTACAAAATGTATAAATTATTTGGAAGTCTACCTTATAAATTAAATAAAAATATACACAACACACACATATAAGCATATATGTCTATATATTATAATCACAATATTAATTTCTCATAGATATGATTGAAAAGGTCCTGAATAACTAGATGGAGTTGGCAGAGAAAGCCTGAAGTCCTGATAAAATTACTCCGTGAGGCCAGCAGAGAAGGACACTGATAGCCATCAGTTTAACCTTATTGTCTCACCCTTTGTGGAGGTCACCAGTAGCCCCACCTTCTTGTACCTAGTCAGAAATACATGTCAAATCCTTGAGATTAAATTCCCCTTATAAATCTGTCTGTTATATCCTTCCTCTCATCCTCCACCATGCCTCTTGTATCTTTCTCCTTAGCAATACCTTTTTTTTTAAAAAACTGTAGTACTAAAGAATAATTTTCCAATCAATTAGATATAGTTTAGAAATTTTTTTAAAAAATGACCATTAAAACAGAGTCAATAAATAACATAGAGAAGCAAATGCGTTTAGTAGCCTAGTATTTGAAAAACACAAATATCACAGTTATTGGGATAAGGAATCCCTGTTTAACAAAACAAAATAAGACCCCAAAGAAATGAAAACTGCTGGGAAAAGTGGACAGTAGTATAGGATATATTAGATTTAGATCAAAACCTCAAACCTTTGAGAACATGAGCTCTAAAAGTAGATATAACCTAGATGTAAACCTGGTGTAAATAAAAAGAAATATGGTTGTAGATAACCTATCAGATATAGGGAGATACTAGGAAACTTTGTGAAGAAACATGGATAATTTTGGCTACATAATTTTTAAAAAAGTTTTTTGTAGAACAAATCCAATAATTTTGAGTTCAAAGGGAAAAGATTAATTAGGAAAAAAATATCTTCAAAGATGCTCTCTGATAATTATCTCACTATATAAGAAATTAATTTAAATGTAAAAAAAAATTAGAACCTTTACCCATTTGATAAATGATCCGATATAAAAAGGAAGATACGCAGGGAGGAAACCCAAGTAATCCATAACCTTTTTTTTTTAATGCTCTAAATCACTTTTATTTAGAAAAAACAAAAGTAAAATGAAATGAAATAATTAAAGCAATTTGAAGATCTACTTGAGAACCATTATATTGATGAAAAAGACATAAAGGAAAATGGAAAATTTTGGAAGTGCTATGGGAAAATAGATACACTGATTTACTGGGAATAGGTGAAAACATTCTGGGAAGAAAGAATATATGCTCTTTATTCTAACACTTCTAGAACTAGAACCAAAAGAAATCAGAGAAATGGGAAAAGGTGATATACAAGGAAAAATATTTATAACAGACCTATTTGGATGGCAAAAAAAGTCCTCATAAAATAAAGAGATATGCATCTATTTAGGACTAGACGAATACATTATGACATGAATGTAGTGGACTAGTTTTGTGCTGTAAGAGATGAACAAATAAGTTATTTTAAAGAAACATAGAAATGAGACACAAGAAACCAAATGATAAACTGATACATAAACTGATACAGAGTAAAATAAGAAGATCCAGAAGAACAATTTAGACTGAAAATTTTCCAAGACTATTAAAAACTGATGAAGAATTAAATAAGCAGACCAGGAAAATTTATACAATAACAGTAGCAACACTGAAAAGATAAACAATTTTGAAAACTGTTAAGTGCTATGATCAACATAATGACCATCTGTGATTTTAAAACTCAGTGATGAAATATACTATCTACTTCCTGACAGAAAGGTGATTGATTTAGGATACAGAATGAAACATATTTATTTTTGAATACTGCAAATTATAAAATGTGTTTTGCTTGACTATGCATAATTGTTGCAATGAACTTGTTTTTCTTTTCTCTCTCTTTTTTTAATGAAATAGGGTTGTAAGGAAAATTACATGTATATATTAATTCAAAAAAATAAGAGTTTGGAGGGAATTACAGATGTGAAATAGTTCATGCAATTTTCATATGAAATTATTATATTGTGGTTTGGCTTGTTTTATTTTGTTGCAAACAATCTCTAATAAAGTGGTAGTAACATTTAAATGTAATATAAAAGTAAACACACTAATAAAACTTTCAAAAGTATGTTCTAGTCTGAAGGACCAAGGAAAGAAAAGAAAATAAATATTTCAAAATTTACTAATTTGTTCCATAAGGGAAAAGTACCTCTTTTGACAGTATTCTTTTCTTCATAACTCTTGGTCACCATTGAATGGGACCAGTGAAGATTTTTCAGAGGATTGTAGGGCAGAAAAGATCAAATCCTAGATCTAAGCTGTAGGAAGTGACATGACCCTCAGGATGTAGAGAGCATTGTTAATCATTGGTCAGTGGTTACTTCAATCCATCCAATGAATTTAAAAATCAACATGAAGAAGTTGGGGAATGTACCTGCCTCTTTTCTGCTATATAAGCCATTCTCTACTTCTGCCATTACCATACCATGTCCAGTTGATGTGCTTGGACGGCTTCTAGCATTTTGTTCCACACACAATTAATCTTGGGGAACCCCTAGACACATATATTCAATCACTAAGGCAAATAAAGATTTGCAGTATTGTGCTTCTATTGATGATTTTTCATCTGAAATAGCCCTTTTCTTCTCTTCATCTATCTAAATCCAAGTTTTCCTTTAAATGTCCAATAATCAAAAGATAATGAAAAGTAAAAAGAGAAGCTGTTTAAACAATGCATATAAACTTGAAAAAATTGTCCCCTCTAATCCTTAAAATGACCTTTAATTATCCCCATATAAATCATTTCATACATTAGGAAATTTGAGACTTAAATAAATGGAATAAATATCTCAGTTCTCAAAATACTAAATGTGAGAGATAAGGTTCACTTTCAGGTCTCTCTTATCTTCATATATCTTTATTACTCTTGGCCAATTCTGAATATGGTCTGAACCACATTAAAATATATTTGTGAAATAACAAATTAAATAAAAATATCACCTTAAATAATACTACATTTTAAAAGTTAGTAAATATCTGAATGTGGAACACAACATAGTGTTTTCACCATTTTTAATGTTGTTTGTTTGCTTTTTTTTTTCTTTCTCGTTTTCTTCACTATTGATCTGATTTTTCTTGTGCAACATGAAAAATATGAAAATATGTTTAGAAGAATTGCACATGCTTAACCAATATTGCATTATTTGCTGTCTGGGGAAGGAGGTATGGGGGTAGAAAGAAAATTTTAAAACACAAGGTTTTCAAGGGTGAATATTGAAAACTATCTTTGCATGTATTTTAAAAAATAAAAAGCTATTTTTTTTTAAATCACAAAAACACACCCCAAAAAAGTAAATAAAAGTAAATCTGTTTGCAGCCCAGACAGATTCTTATGTTTGGCTTAATGGCCCTTATGTATATTTGAATTTGATACCACTGCTCTAGACCCTACCAAACACTGGATTAGGAATTGTGAGAATTGGACCTTGGTCTCAGTTCTGTCACTGATTCATACTATGACTTTGGGCAAGTCACTTCATCTATCTGGGTAGTCTGTAAGTTATCCACAAGCTTTACTAAATTGTTAATGGAGTTCAAATCATGAAAAGTTTAAGGATTCCTAACTTAATCAACTCTTAGTTCTGCCCACCTCTAATATTCTTTCTTGTCATTATTCTGTTTTATGTCATCTCTATAGTCAGTTGGTCAACAAGTATTTAAATGATTACTGAGAGTCAGACAATCAGATTGAGTATAGAAAAGAAAAACTGTTTGAAATTAGAAACAAAACCAGTAGTATTCCCTGTTCTATCTGACCGAGAATGTTATTATTAAAAAATATTATCTTTCTATTGTTACTAGGAGATTTAGAAAATTCTCACAACCTCTGAGCACCAAATGAGCAGTTTAGTTTGATAAACTATTGTGTGGTTTCCTTTGTGATTTAAGCATCATATTTTTATTGTCAACTATTTAAATGCCAGTTTTTGAGTTTTTTCCTCTTGGTTCTAATTTAAGGGGGGGGTGGGAATGTTTACTGCTGTAGGGATAGTGGTTTACTATGCTCTAAATTAAAGGAGATTAGTGATCACCCATTTTCATTAATTAGCAAACTTTATCATTTAAGTATCATTTGCCCTTTTCACAATTAAAAAAGCCAAGCTTAAAAATGTTAATAGAAGGAATATTTCATGTCAGTGTTAGGGTGCAAGACTGAATTGCATATGGTTGTGGTATTAATTTCATGTTGTTGCTAGGAATCTTAAATCTTAAAAAAGCCCGTTGAACAAAGCTACTTAGGACTCATTGGCTTTCAAATCTGCATGATCTTGAGCAAACCATTTTTTTAAAATGTCAATTAATTGATTCTTTGGTCTTTCAAATAATAATGTGGGTTAATGGTTAAAGTTCAGGCCCAGAAATAGAGAAAAATCTAGCTTTAAATCCTCTGACACATTTTTAGCTAAATTATGTGATTATGAAAAGGTCACATAACTCTGAATTTCAGATATCTCTCCAAGACTGATGTGATCATAAAGAGGTAGGTTGCGCTGACTAATTTTCTTTCAAAACAATGCTGGTTAAACATTGAACTATTTGACAAATTTGGTTCTAGTATTGTGGTAATATTGAAGGAGGTAGCATTCTATAGTAGACAGAGAAGTAATCTTAAAGTCAAGAAGACCTGAGTAAAGTTCTCCTGCTGTATATTGGTCTTGTGACCCTGTGGAAGTCATTAAAACTCTCAGTACTAATGTTGTTAACAGGCAGCATTTATATGACTTTTTAACATTGGCAAAGTACTTTATACATATTATTTTTTCCTCTCCCAACCTATTACTGTCCCGATTCTATAACTGAGGAAACTGAGGCAGATTGAGGTAAAATCACTTACCCAAATTTGAACTTGGATCTTCTTGATTCTAGATTCACCCTATCTAGTGAGACACCTAGATGTAATCCAAATACTCCCTAAGGACATGAAGTGCAAAGTAATTAAGACCAACTTTAGTTAAAAGACTTCCTTCATCAAATAACACTTCATAATTGTAAAATTAAAGACCTCTCCAGTACCGATTGTTATTGAAAGGAAGGGTTTATCTGCCATACTTTGTTTTCTGCCTCTTTATACATTCTTCCTCTTTCAGTAAATTTTCCAAACTCCTTCACTTTTTCATTCTTCTCTTCTATGTTTTAGGATTTCTCTTCCTACCTCCTTTTATTAATGATTTAACCCTTTTGATTATTATATTATCCCTTTCCCAATGCCCTTTTGTCCTGTTCCCATCTTCCTTCAATGTTTTTTTCCATTCCTAGTCTCCCAACCTCACCTTCTTTTCTCCTGTTGCACATTCATGACCCAATTCAGGTGAGTGTTCCTCTCCAAATAGCTTTATATTAAAGAAAAAGGGAAGATCAACACACAGCTTGATTCAAGTATCTATTCATATTTACAAGCAAAATAATTAATTTTATCATGTTGAGTGGAGGGAGGAAAGATTCTCCAAAATCTATTGCTGAAAATTTTGCCAAAAGTATGGGATTTCTCACTTTATTAATTTCAGTATCAGATATTGAAGTACTAACTGGCCACATAGTATATCTGTTCACACAGTACACATATTTGTATCATCTAAACATTTATATACATACATACATATATATACTATATATATATATATATATATAGTATATATATGTGTGTGTAATGTAAGAAGGATGGCTATAAGTCAAAGAATCAAAGAATTTTGGTCAAAATTCTCTTGGAGTAACTGGCTTATGTTCCCAAGAATCAAACCTGAGTCAGATGTCCATTCTGGCATGAATACAGCAGATGCACATATTGACTTTCCTGGGTCAGGTAATTAGGCTTTCTAATTTGATCTTAATTAAATTACTGGCTACCTAAAGGCCTTGATCAGTTGGTTTTTTGGCAGCTAGATGTCTGCTCTGAGAAATAACCCAAATTAGCCTTTGAAACCTTAGCCTATTTAATTCTTTCCTCCCACACCCCAGAAGGAGTACATTTGCATCAATGAACAGCCTAAATATACATCAGATATGTATATGGATTTCAAACAAAGTTATTTCTCAACAGCCAAGCAATATTTTGAAGGGGGGTTGGGGAAGTCCGCAGCATAGAAAGGATTTTTGTGACAACATTCTTTTTTCTAGCTTCCATGTACCTTTACCTTTTACCAGTGGTCAGTTTGATGGAGTGCCAGTATGATCAGTATCATTCATCCTTGAAAACTCTTCCCAGATTCTATTATTTAACTAATAGCTCCTGTCTTTTCTTAGCCTATTTTTCTTCTCTCCTCTAGCCCTCATTTCTCAGCATTTTGTCTTTCCTGTTTATTCTGCTTTAGAATCTTCCTATTGTGGAAAATTTTGTCCTTCCAATTATCTACAGAAGGTTTTGCAATATACTTGAGATGCATTCACATAAAAACATCTTTTCCTCTGATGTTTATGCCATCAAAAATTAGAGAAACATTAATTTTTAAGATAATTCAGATGTTTGATGTGATAGAAAAAAAAATTTCCCAATTCACTAGCCTTAATCATGTAACTTTACTCAGAAATCTTTAGTGACTTTCTTCCCCTTTTCAGATTTCTTATATAGAGCTCATTGTCTAAATTCCCTTTAAACTTACTTCATGGTATTTTATATTTCAAGTTTAAGCATGTCCTTCTTCCCCCATAAGGCTACAAGCTTTTTGAAGGCAGGGAATGTGTGTTTTTTCAGCTTTGCATCCCTGTATGTGTGTGACCTCATTTCATTGTTTCAGAGAAGCATTTTTTTTTAAAGGATAGGATGGAGTAATAGATGATTCCTGAGGTCTCTTTTATTCTAGGTCAACCCTAAATAGGGTCTAGCCACAGGATTCAGGCTCAAGATTAAAATGCAATGTTATACTAAGGGATCATAAGATATAATAAAAATGACATAAAAAGACTAAAAGAATATAGTTACTAAGCACTGACACTTTTTGCCTTCATTTTGTATTCAAACACTAGTCAGAAAGATATACTACAAGGCTATGGAAATCCTGTCAAAATATTAGGAACAATAATTCCTCATCAATATGGTTATATTGCCCTATTGGTTAATCAAATAGGGCCTACTTTATCCCAAAAGGAAACCATGCCAGAACATATAAAATAAACAAAATTCCTCACACGTCTTTCAATTCTGACTTTTTGTGATTTTGCTTGAAGATTTTGGATTAACAGTTTTGCTGACATAATGTGTGGTATGCAATATATGCTTAATCAATACGTTTTGATTGACTGCCACCTGTAGAACACCATTACAATTTTTAGCTTATTCTTTTTTAATGTTAAAATTTTTCTTCTTGAAGCTTGTATTATAATTATTATATATTAACCCTACCTTCTATTGCTATGAACAAGCAGAACAACTCATTTTTATCTTCTATATGACAATAAAAAAAATGAAAACAGTTATCCCATCACATTTTCTTTTCTTTTCTTTGGTCCAAATATTCTCAGATCCAACCAATGTTCCTATTGAAAAATTTCCATTCCATAGAAAAAAAATTTTTTCATGAAGGCCAAGGACATATATTTAAATTACAATCAATGTTTAGATAAGATAATCTTCTTGGTCATAAACTCCTTAAAATTAGAAGATATTTGGAAAATCCTTAGTTCCATGTTTGGTTAAATGATGAATCTAGACTATTCAACAAACATTAATGTTTTCCAGATAAAGATAATTTCAGATAGGGACCAATTCCTGTACTTTCATGCATTCATATCTTTATTCATGCTGTTTTATTTGTCTTGATTTTTTTAACCTCTTAATTTTCCATATATGTCTATGCATGCTTAAGCTACTTTCTTCATGAAGTCTTCCTTACTTTTTCTTAACCCTATGTCTCTTTCCTTGAACTCATGTAATACTTTGTACTTCTCAAATGCACATTACTAGGTTTTAGAGCTATGTTGATGAGATAAGATCATCCCTGTCCTCTAGGAAATAGCATTCCAGTAGGAGATAAAGGCAGATATACAAATCCTTTTAATTCAAGATAACATGGTATTTGCAAAGAGGGGTCCAAACAAAGTGATGAGAGAAATGGAAGAAGTATTTACCCCCCATCCCAATTTTTGCATCTTTTAGATCTCATATAAAAGAGACAAGGTGAAACAATACCTTCATAAGCACACTCTTCTTCCCCCTTTCTTCCCAAATAAAATCATTGGAGTGAGTCTGCAATCCCAATTTTTATTTTTGGACCAACATTAAACAGACAAATGCTGTGAAACTTAAAATTTCGAAGGCTATTCTCATCCTTTTAACAAGAATAATGGAACCTCCATTACTTCAAATCATAGATTTGTGAGAATTTGATGAGATAATGCACTTGATAGCTCTCTAATGTGTAATGTTGTATGGTTATATAGAACTTTTTTTTTTTTTCAGTTTGAAAAAGCCCCTCTGCTTATCACTTCACCAGCAAGTGTAAGTTCACTCTGGAATCTCACTCTGTTTCTTAACAGGGCATGGGACCTAATGCTAATTTCAGAATGTTTCTGCTCCTTGAATAGTCATATGATGGCCATTAATTCCTCTTGACATCTTCAGAAGTATCAAGTCATGTGACTAGTTATCAAATGAAGGCTTGAATTTTATAACTTTCAGAGAAGAAAAATGGCTTCAATCAAAAGTATCTGCCATACTCCTCTCTCTGTGAGCTTTCATTGTTCAGGAATTTATATTTAACTTGATGTAGTAATAATTAGTCTGCATGCTTGTTAGATTCACATGAACTGATGAGATCTAATCTAATCAATCAATAAACATTTGCCAAATACCTATAATTTGCTAGGTACTGGGGATTCAAATAAAAATTTAGACTCTGGTTTCAAGGAGTTTACATTCTACTGGGCAACTATCAAGGCATCATAGCTTAATAAATAAAAGATATATGCAAAATAAACACACAGTGATTTTGACAAGAGTCACTATCAACTGGGAAAATCAAGAAAAGCATTTTAAACTAGATGGAATTTGAACTGAACTTTGAGAGGTTCCAAGAAATAGAAGTGAAGAGAGAAAGCATTCTAGGCATGGGGGCTGGGCAAAGTCACAAAGGTAGGAAATTTCATGTTTTTCATAGGGAATAGCAAATAGTTAATTTGACTTGAGCATAAGATGTGAAAGGGGGATTTATTTGTAAGAAATATATATATATAATCTTGTCTACAATATTTATTAGGTATGTAATTATAGAGAAGATACTTAACCTCTTTATCTCTTGGTTTTCATATCTTTCACCAAACATAGTGTGACACAGAGAATTGAGAGCTAACCATAAATCTAGGAAGATATTTATTCAAGTACTGTCTATGACACATACTGACTGTGTGACCCTGAAATTCCAGAGTGAATTGTCATTTGCTGATAAACTGATCAACTCAAAACTTTTTTCAGACTGAAAAAAAAAAAGTTCTCTAAACATGTTTCATCCATTGTCAGCCTGTATCATAAGAGTGAGTGCCTGCATCCTAAAATTCTCTAAATTGATGAAATCATAATTTTTTGTCTCATCCTTTCTTTATCTATAAAATGGAGATAATACCTCCGGTATCTCCCTGAAGTGGTTATTGTGGTATCCAAAAATTTCTAATCTATAAGCAAAAAACACTGAGGCACAGATACTAGATAGTACATTTTATTAAAGATGACATGGCTCCTTCTAATGAAGTAAATATGGAGGGCTTGCACTAGGTTAGATATCTGGACACTCTGGAAAGGCAACCAAAAAATACAAAATCCTATTGGTAGATAGATCTTGTTTTGAGGGCCAAAAATGATGCATCAGCTGAAAAATAGTATATCATCAGGATGCTCATGGGTTGGACAAAGTATGGGATATCTCTGCAAGAGCCATCTCTGATAACTGTGAGTATTAGATAGTGACCTGCTCATGTTGGACAAAAGAGAGAGTTCCAAGGGATTAAAGCATCACACTCATACTGGGTTTTGACATGAAAATCAAGCAAAATAAGATGAAAATATCTTTGTCAGCATTCTTGTGGTTGTGTAACTAAGCTTCATAACTGGTAAATAAGTGGTGAATATTAGATTGAAGTCTGAGGCCTACTTGTAAAAACCTATCTTATCTAATTGTCTTTATATGATTTATGTAAAATATTAAACTGATTAATGCTGACTGAAATAGAATAGGGGTCCAAATGAATCATTTCTCACATTATTATGCAGCTCAAATGAGATAATGTATGAAAATGCTGCAAACTTTAAAGCACTGCATAACTGTCAGTAATTTATGATTACTATTCAAGAAATTTTTTAAACAGTAGAGTCAGAATCCAATGGAAATTGAAGACCAAAACTCTAAATCTGACTATTATTAACTGGCTGTGTGACTTTGGAAAAAATTGACTTATCCTCATTGGGTCTCATTTTTCTCAACCTAATGAGAGAGTATTGAACTAGGAGACCTCTAAGGTCCTATAAGTCTTTAATGTACTATGATATTTTCAGGGTAGTTTATTTTATAGTTCCCTTAAGCTCTGTGACACCAGGGCTATGTCCCTTATATTACAAAGCTTACTTGCTTTTGTTTTATACTAAAGAGAGTGAATTTCATGGTTTAAGGAAGGGAGGAAATGTTGAGAACTTTAAGAATCTCCAGACATATACATACATACACAAACATAAACAAAGACACACATATATGTAAATGATCTCCTGATTTTTCTGAGCAAACAACACAAGGATTATTGCTCAAATGAATAGAGAAGGGTGTGTTAAGGATGAATTTGCGGAAACAACCAAATATTAAATACTTTTTTTCCCTTGAGAATAAACTTTAATCATAAAGATTGTTTTATTTTCCACAAGGAAAACATCTAAATGATTGTCTTAAATTTTACAGAAGTTACTGTGGCATTTTGACAATCCTGCTCATTTGCTGTTAATCCCTTTATGAAATCTGGCCAAAATTCAGTGAAGATTAGATGCTTTCAAAATTCTTCTTGGTTAACATACTATTTGATCTGTATGGTTGTCATTTTTAAAAGTTACAATCATAAGGTTCAATTTTTATGACTCTTCTAGATTTCAAAATACAAAGGGTTAACTCTTCAAATATTCAATAACCAATATCTTTCATATTATCTGAAATAAACTTGGAAAGAATTGGAGGAAAATGTATTTTTATTCACTAGAAAAAGGATATAAAGGCAATGATTAAGTAAACAAAGCCTCTCGTTGATATAACAATTCCTATGTGTATGATGTGTGTGTGTGTGTGTGTGTGTGTATGTGTGTTGTGTGTGACATGGACCCTTATGGAATTTATTTTCCCCTAGCCTACATTTATAATTCAAGAAAATTCTCAAGTTCAATTAAAGTTAGGGTGTGCACATATAGAATGGAAGGGAGGGGGCAGTCCCACAGGTAGTAAGGTCCCATATGTGACAAAAGCCTTGTTTTTGTGTTGCTAGAAAGGAGGCAGAATAGACTTCTCTTTTCCCACTCTTTTCCAAGGGAGGCTGTCATTTCTGCAAGAGGGGAAGTAAGAGATTGGGGGCAGAGGTCACTGTTTTTATCAGAGAGAGGAGGGAAAAAGGGTAGTAGTATATATACCTGCTTCCTTAAATATTGTGAGTCTAAGGAAAATTATCGTGCTCCATCTAATTGATGGTGATGGTTATTTTGGAAGCAAAGCTCTATATACAATTCTTGATTTTTTTCCATCTGAATCTGATAAGCATACATAGCAAATAGTTTAAAAAAAAGAAGACGAAAGAAAGAAAGTAAGTATATTTATCCAAATCATAGCAAAACACAAGAGAAAGTTAACATAAGAGAATACATACCAGACAATGTCAGAGTGAAGAAGCTTTTTTATTGGGAGTGAGATAACTCAATTCAAACAAGAGAATGTCTTAGGAATCACCCAAAGGAAAACTCTCCATAGAGTCTAGTATAGCAAGCTGGGAATAGAGACATGTTCTGGACTGCCAGATTCTGTCAGCTATTCCCAGTCATTTTCTTCAGCCTCTGCCATATTAACTTTAGAAGCCAGAAACATCTAAAGTGACTCAGTGATCAAACTTGAAATTTGACCAATCCCAAATGGAACTGATCCTAAAGTGCTCCAAGGAACACTCCCTTTTGAAGAGTCCTCCTGTAAATTAGACCTGAATAGTCTTTTAGGAGCAATTGGCAAAGATTAAAGCTTGCTAGGCTCTCACCAACTCCATCCAGTCTCTCATATGAGGCAGGGAATTCTTCTCAACCAACAAGAAGGGCATACCACTGAGAGATATATATGATATGACACATTGATATATGACATACATATTTCAGAGGGATTTCAGAAGGATGGAGGTCTATGAACTTGGATAGGAGACACACACACACACACACACACACACACACACACACACACACACCCCTCTTTAACTGTCATCTCAGTTTTCTCCACTATAAAATAAGGATAATAGTAGCACCTAATAGTAACACCTCTCTGCATGGGTGTGAAAATCAAATGAGATATTTCCCAAGTTCCTGGATCATAGAAAGTGTTTCCTTCTTGTCTGGCCACTTCTTGGTGTATCAGCAGCAGCATCTCTTTCTACACACACACACACACACATATATATATATATATATAAATATCCTAGTTTTCCTCCTGTTGATTTCAATATCTCATGATTTCAACTATCATAGCTATGCAAATTGGGGTCATGGGGAAGCAAAGGGAATAAACATATATACACATGGGGGGGAAAGTCACCCCAGATGATCAAAAGGAGAAACTGAGGTAGAGCTCTAAGCCAAAAATACACTTTATTAGAGGAGTCCTGCTCCCTTCCAACCAAGTAGACTTCAGACTTCCCTCTCCATCTGAGGTGCTGCCTTCCTTCTAGGTCCTATTCCTATACAGTTACAATTATGCTAAAAAAAAACCAAAACAAAACAAAAAAAAAACAGAATATTTCATTGGTTACTATATAATGCATAAGCTAAAAAGAAAATACCAGCACAGTCACAAGGTGCAAGATGGATTGTGCAGGAAATATTTAGGTTGACTAGATGGTCATAAAATGAATGTTGGGTAATGTCAAGTTAAAATCCCATTTCAATGGGTGTTTTCAATTCAACAGAGCAAATACATATTAAGCACCAACTATATATAAGACCCTACAAGTCTGTGAAATGAAAAACTAGTCACAAATGAGAGCATAGTGGACAATTGCTTCCTCCAGTCTATTACTAAATTTGCCTTTGAAACCTTCTGGATCTTTCTCCCATTTAAATCAAAGAACTAAAAGAAAAATAAATGTCTCCTGAGCTATGGTCATTCTAATTGTCATGGGGAAAAGTGAATTATACCAAAACTTTGCAAATATTTCAATTTTACAGAAGACCAAAAATAAAGTTGAGGTAGTTGATGATTAAATATGACCTGCAGAAATGCAGATATATTAGAATTCAAGTTTTTAATTTCATTTCTTACTTTTATGTCTTTTGGCTAAATTAATGCAACTAACCCCCTTCTACTCAGGAAAGGAACATGGAAATAAAGGAAGATATAGTTAGAATGACTGATGACTTCATGGATAGTCCTTCATGGAATCCTTGACTTCAAAAGAATTATACCAATCTCCATGTTTATCTTTAATTTATAACTGAAATGTTCAAAGTTAACTTGGGTCAGCTTACCCTAAGATAGGGGCATTTAAAAAAGGTTGAATACCTTTTGTCTAATTCAGTATGAAGTCATATAATTCTTAATAGCTATGCACTAGCTCTCATTTTACAGTTGAGAAAACTGTTCCAGAATATTATGTAAATTGGCCAAGGTCACACAATTAATCAGTGACAGTAATTATAAAAAATTTGATTTCAGTAAATTCAGTGCTCCCTTCACCAGGTTGAGCTGCTAAGTAAAAATTAACATCTTAGAAATATTTGCAAATCTGATTTTATTTGCTAGAGTCAAATCAAGAGACAAAATAGTAATTAATAGTACAAACATGTTTCTCTTTGTACATTCCTCATATATATGAATATTCCATAGGTGATTTTTATGTTATTGGGAGAACTTGTAAGTAATTTAAGGTGAGTGTAATATTAAAAAAGAAATATTTTGCAAAAGCATGTGAAAAAACCATTAAACAGTGAATTTTGATATTAATTACTTCATTTCTATTAGTAGAGACTTCTAGGCAATGAATCTATAGATATATATAAATTTCTTTAGAACCAAAACTTCTAAGCTTTTGATTTCTAAATTTGATATAGTTCATTTCCAAATTTGATTGCCTTTTATAAGCCAATATTCTTGGTCTCTCTTCTAATATTATCCCACTGCCCAGCATCTTCTTTGATATGTAATTTGTTTCAGTTTCTTCATTCTAAAATGGTAATGATGACAGTATTTTCATTCTCTTTGTCCTTCCCCTCCAGCTTCTCTTCCTCATCCTCTAGCTACTCTAATTACCACTCAGAAATGTTTGGGATCAAAGAGATAAATTTAAGCTGATCAAGATCACAGGAAACTGCTTTGCAATTTAGAAAAGCACAATTTCCCAGTTCCTTGATTCAAGAACAAGTTTTCCACCCAGAATGATGTTGTTGTATCCTTTGTTCTGGAAGAGGACCATGAATTTAAGGAGGTGATGCTATGATATGCAAGTGAATTGGATTTAAGTGACTGGGGGTTGTGCAAGATCACAGTACCTGCTTTCCCCTCCAGAGCCATCTATCTGTATCTGTATAGGGATCCAGAGCACTGGAGATGGCCCTGAATATTCCTTCTCAGTGGGTAGATATGCTAAAATTGCTAAACAAATATAACAACTAAAACTAGAGCAAAGCTAGACTTTTTTTTAAAGAGATATTCCCACTGACCTATGGTAATTTTATTAATTGACTTTCTTCATGCTAAAAATATTTTTGTCTAAATCATCACTGTCAGTCATCAGTAATTTGAGAATCCTCTTTTGCTTGGAAAGTAAAATCTTTTCTATGATCCAACTTTCCTTTCTCAATATTCCTCATCACTCACTACCAAATTTTCTGTTATACTTGTCAAGATTATAGCTTATTTTATATGTTTTGCTTTTAGATTTCTTTTTAATAATACTTTGAAAGGTATCTCCTTGTTTCACCAACAGAACAACTATAAATCATCTCCTAAGGTAGATTATTTCAAGAAGAGTACCATAAATGGTTAATCCCATTTATTTCAGGAATTTTTTGTAATACCACAGAAAATGATACTTCCTGAACAGCAGAGTTCAGGAGGGGGAGAAAAAATGAAGTTCATCTTGAAAGGCAAGCAAGATAAGATTATGTTGGGCTTCAAAAGCCAAATGGGAGCAGTTTATTTGTTTGTTTTATTTTGTTTTTTATCATGGAGGCAAATGGGAGCCACTGAAGATTAATGAGCAAATAATTGATATGGTGAGACTTCTGTTTAAGCAAGGTTATTTTTGGCAGCTGTGTGAAAAATGGATTAGAACGGGAGCATCTGGGAGAAGAAAGATAAATAGGAGCATATTATAATAATCCAATGGAGAGATGGTATGGGTTCAAAATCACTATGATTGCATGACTAGAAAATTTACTACACACAAATGATTACAATTATAATATTTTAGAAAAGAAAGGAAAATTAGGAATTGTTGTCAAACAATTGTTTTATAGTACAGAAGGTACACATTTCATATTATTCTCAGTCTTACACCATTAGGTGATATAGTTGCTAAAATAATAGACTGATAATCAATAATATTTGAGCGTTTTTTTTTTTTTTTTTGGTTTGTTTGTTTGTTTTGTTTTTTTGCTGAGGCAATTGGCAGTGATTTGCCCAGGGTCACACAGCTAGGAAGTGCTAAGTTTCTGAGACTAGATTTGAACTGAGATGCTCCTGATTTCAGTCAGGGCTGGTGCTCTATCCACTGCACCACTTAGCTGCCCTTAATATTTGAGTATGAACCCTTCTTCTGATACTTATTACCTGTGTGACCCTGGACATGTCACTTAATGACTCTCTATCTTACTTTCTTCATCAGTAAAATGGGTAAGAAAACAGCAGCTACCTTACAGGGTTGTTGCAGCAAATGAAGTAATATTTGTAAAGCATTTTGTAACTTTAAAATATTTATTATTTATTTATTTACTATTATTTTTTATTATATCTCAAGGATACATTTAACAGTTGATATCTATATGGTATTAGAAAATGAAATTTATAAAATTTAAGAACAAAATTTTCACTTTTTGCATCATTTGCATATATATATACATAAGCATATGTGTATATACAAATAAATTTTGTATAGATAAAAATTAATAAATATGATTTTTCTTTACATATGATATGTATCTACTTCCCTTCTCACCCCGTATCTTTTTAATCTCATATACTGGGCATAGATTCAAATTCAATTAAAGAAATTATTTTATAAATCATAATATGGATTTATACATACTGTATATATGTATGTATATTTCTATAGTCTCCCAATCTATTTAATATATATATATATACATATATATATAGGGAGTCCAATTTCTTCTTTTTACTTGACCTTCCCTCTCCTCCAAACATCATCAGTTAATGTATATAAAAGGGGATTAAAAATGCAAATTTATTTTAATTTAACTTAAAAATGAAATTTTAAGAACAAACTTAAAAATGCAATTATGTTGCAGGAATCATCTAATGAATTTCCAAAACAAAAATAATATCTAGGTTTCTTTTTCTTTTTCAATATTACCATTTCTCTTTCTCCCTTTTTTTCAATTACTGTGAAGAATTGAAAGCTAAATGTATGTCTTTTAGATACTATATTAAATTGCTTACATTAATGCAACACTATGTTGTGAAGATAATCTAGGATATTCTCTCTCTCTCTCTCTCTCTCTCTCTCTCTCACTCAGGTGCTGCTGATTCTAGATTCTCAAATGCAGTGTTAATACAGTAGAAACTCTAGCACATCCTATCAACATAGGACGATTTCAGGAAGACTAGTCTTGGTAAGACTGGAAAAACTGCTCACCAAAATACCAGAACATAGACCATCAGATTTTGTACGTGCACTCATACATACACACACACACACAAAATTTGTGAGAGCAGCAAGGTTCCTCTTCAAAATCTTCATGACTTTTTCTGTGTAGAAAAATATCAGGGTCCAAATATCAAGAGGTCACAAATCTTTGAAGAATCATACAATCAATGAGGAATGTGTGTGTATATGTGTGTGTATGTATGTGTATGTGTTCCCTATCCTTCTGCCTTGTTTTGCCCTCCCCTGCCAATAAGATAACGCTAACCTCAATCTTATTTGATGAAATGTTTTTAAGTAATGAGAGAATACTTTTACAAATGTAATATAAAAGGCCATTATTAATACATTTTCCAATGATAATGTGTTATTGTTGCTAAAGACCAATATAATCAGACAGAGGGCCCTTGACATTTTGTTGGCATAGAAGTAGTGGTTTGTTTACCTCATTTTCCTAGTAAACAATAATCTCCCTAAAGTTAGGGCTATCTCATTTTTGTATTCGTATTCTCAGTGCTTTGACCGATCACACACACACACACACACACACATACACACATACACACACACACACATAATAGATATGTGAGTTTAATGTTTTTGTTAAAACCTTAAAAAGTCAATGAACAATTTTGAACTGATGATTTCATTGCAGTGTCCACTGGCTTAGCAATGAAACAATCCAGATCCATGGCAACATAAAACATATCTATGAGGGGCCCAAGAAGATTGCTCTGTCACTTTGACATTTTGTCAGTGGTTAAGTCCATATGGCTGTGAATTCGTTGCAGGTAGGTCTGCTGCTTAGATAGACTCACTCACTGCATCAAGGGAATTTCATGTTTGGTTAAGTAGGATACCTACTGAACCTGAACTCAAATTTTTATGACTTAAGAGTATATGGACAGCCTGATATTAACTTTAGGCAAGCATTTCAGCTCCACTTGAAAGTAGAGATTACTTTTGGCATTGAGCTAAATGTCAGGACATACCTGAGATTATGGAGACTTGGGATTTCTCAATTTATCATTTTACTAGTTATTAGAATTGCACCCCTTTGAGCCCCTCTATACTCAGAAATCAATTTAAGTTTCACACTCAAGCCCAGGCTGTTTCAGGCAAGTGTATGCAATAAAATTGTTCTTTAGTCCCAAAATAACTTTCTAGTCACCTGGCCATTTAATTGAGCTCTTTTGACAAAAATGATTTGAATGTATGAAAACTCACATACTTTTCTTGGGATATTCTTCTTTAAATGATTGGGTCAAGATCATTTTGGTTTGTTTGTTGTTTTTTTGCTGAGGAAATTGGTGTTAAGTGACTTGCCCCGGGTCACACAGCTAGGAAGTGTCTGAGACCAGATTTGAACTCAGGTCCTCCTGACTTCAGGGCTGGTGCCCTGAAGATGATTTTTAAGAAATACAGGAAATATATTTTTTTAGGCTAATGGCTAGAAAATCCAACAACAAATAATCTAATATTAAAGAGGGAGTGTGGGAGAGAGGGACAGAGAGAGGGAGAACACCCAAACAAATAGAGGAGAAAGAGACAGAGATAGAGAAAGATAGAAAGGATGAGAAGAGGAGGTAGAGGAGAGAAAAGATGACAGATACAGCGATAAAGCCATGAAATAGGAGAAAGGGAAACAGAGAGGTAGGAGAAAATGGAGAGAGAGAGAAAAAAAGAGAGAAAGACAAGGGAGAGACAGGGGAAATAGAGGAAGAGAGTCATAAGAGAAAGAGAGACTGAGGGAGAAACATCAATTGATACTCACAGTGACAGATTGCTATGTAAGAAAACGGAAGAGAAGGAAGCAAATTGGCAAGAAACTAAAACACCAATAATAGACAGAGAGACAGACAGAAAAACAGAGGGAAACAGATAGAAAGATAGTAAGACAGATGGAGGAGAAAAGAGGACAGAGGAGGAGAAAAACAAATAAGAGAAATACAGAAACAAGTAGAAACAGAGGCAAAGGAGAGAGAGAAAGAAGTAGACAGAAGAAAGAGGGAGAAAGGAGAAAGAGGAAGAAGAGAGAAAGAAAGGTACAGAGACCAAGACATGAGATGATAAGAATAGAAAACAGAAACTGGAGAAAGATGAGGAGAGAGAGAGAGACAAAAGGAGGGAGATAAGGGGAGATAAGGAATGGAGTATGAGAGGCAAGAGAGAGTATTAGATTAGGGAAAATACAGACAGGTACAAATGGATGGACAGATAGGACAAAAAAAAAGAAATAGAAAGGTGGGATGGAATGGGGAAAGAGACAGAGATAAGAGAAAGATAGAAAGAGGCAGAAACAGAAAAGAGATTCAGAGGGGAGAGAAGAAGCAGAAAAATAGGAAAGGAAAAATGGTAAAGATAAAAAGGCTAACAACACTAATATGGAGAAAGATAAGAGAGGGGTGGAGCAGAGAGAGGAGCTGAGAAAGAAACCGAGACACACCCTCATAGAGATAGAGACACACAGAGACAGAGATTAAATATTGAACTTAAATATATCTAGAAAACTATTGCAAATGTGTTTCAAGTGTCATCTCGTTCCTCTTTCTGCTCTTGTGGCTCTTTATCAGTTTAGATTGTGAAATTAATTTTACCTATTCCTGCTGATTACTGGATATTCTTAGATACCATCATCCTATTTCATTTCCTTGTTGGAAATCAGGAAACTGCCCAGTATTCTAATGGTAACACTATATACATATGCTTTGAGGTTTTCCAATACTTTCTATGTCACAAACCTAAGATGAAGTACTACACCTATTTATTTATTTATTTATTTATTTTTCATTATGGATAATAATGCTGAAGCTCAGAGAAGATCAGTAACTTGCTTGTGGCCACACAGGTAGTAAACATTTGAAATCAGGATCTCTTTTTGCTATGCTACACAGAGTCTTCAAATGGTGTTTCCTTTTTTATATGAAAGTATTCTTTTGTACAAAGAAATGGTTTTACAGTAGTACACTAACTCTAACAAAGTGGATTTTCTCTTAGTGAATATTATACTGAAAGGCACTTCGGGCCTGGCAAACAGGCCTATGAGCCAAGGCCTGTTCTTCCCTGTCCTTGAAGAATATTCTCATATTTTTATAAGTGATATACAGGATAGTTCCCTTCAGTTTTGGAATAAAAATGGAAAGTGAATACATGAGTACCAATTTGAGTCTTAGAGTTCTCTCTGAACTTTTTTTTTCTCACTATCACTTTTCATCTCAACAAAGTAGTTATAGTTGATTAAACACATGGTAGGTGTCCTGTTCACCTCTCCTTTTATGCAGTGATGGATGTATATGCCCATAACCATTTTTAAATCAAGTGAAATGGCTTTCCTTCTCCCAAAGAAAGAAAAAAAAATGCTGATTGGAAATAATGATCCAAAGTAAAAAAATGATAATCATAAAATTTATGATGAAAATGATATACTTCATTTCCTATGCACTCATATATTATGTTCTTTCTTCCTTTTTTATTCCCTCTATTAGAAAAGCTACACATAGTAGGCACTTAATATCTTCACTGAATAAAACTCAACAATATCCTTCTTTCTTGCTGCTGACATCTAAGGCCTGACTGAGAAATAAATAATATTAGCTTTAAACTTTAGCACCACCTATTCATTCTGTGATTCAGTTTCTTCCTTGATAAAATGGAAATCATACTTGTCCTTCTTACTTAAAGGTTTTAATATGATCCCTTAATTAGATAATGGGTGTAAAACCTCTTAGAGAAGTAACAAGTAATATGCAAACGCTGATTACATTAGTATTTTGGGGAATAAAGAATGATAAAGAATGAGGAGAAAGTACAACTTGTTTTCATTTTGTTCTAGAATGAATCATTAAATTCAGGCCTGAAAAACACAAATTAGTTTTCAACTTTGGTGCTCATAAGTTTAAGTCTTATAAAGTGTTTCCTGCTGAAATG
Organism: Myrmecobius fasciatus; assembly: GCA_023553655.1. Taxonomy (NCBI): domain Eukaryota; kingdom Metazoa; phylum Chordata; class Mammalia; order Dasyuromorphia; family Myrmecobiidae; genus Myrmecobius; species Myrmecobius fasciatus. The sequence continues at coordinate 84,393 of JAJPUD010005087.1, read as the reverse complement.
CCATGCTGGCTGGAATTCAGCAGCAAATAAATATTGCTGTCCTCACTAATTTGAAACAGTATGAGTTTTAAACCTCTAGCCACAGGAGATGTATTAAGATTACAGTTTTCATCACCATCTCTTCAGTCCATCAAGACAGGTCAAAGCTGTATAAACTTTTCTGTTCTTGAGTATATGTGATTTACATTATTTTAAACTCTATTTGGTGAGTGTGCAATGGTTTTGGAAGCCTGAGCCACAAGTCAATGAAACATTTATCCTTATAAACATTTTAATCTCATCCAAGTAATTGGTTGTAAGGGGAATTGTTGAATATTTTATTGAATTGTGATTTTATGAACACAAAATATCTTTGGGTAAGCAGCTACACTTGTGATAGTTTGCATTACTGCTGTGTTTTGTCTCTTAAATGCCTTCTGTGGGAGGTTTGTTCACAGGAGTGAACTGTAACAGCTTCAGTTCTGAAATGGTGTCTGTAGCAAATGTGCTCTTTTTAACTGTTAGTCTTCTAAATCACATTTTGCTGAGTTGCCCAATTACTACTGTTTATTGATTTACTGTAATTGCCTCTGGTAAATACTTTAATGGTCAGTAACTCAAACATTTGTGCCTCTGAGTCCATTAATACCCATGCTAGAGGATGTTTCCAGGGTTATTTTAATATTTATGGTGTATACCACATAAAGAGAACTTAAATATTATGGGACTCAGTTTGTTATTGTGTTGGGTGGAAAATTATTAAGGAGTTAAGAGCTGGTATCTAGCATGGCTACTCTCCCTAGTGAATGCATTTAATTTTATGTGCAGGTAGACCTTGTTTCTTATAACAGGTTTGCTCCTAAAATCTTATGGACAAAGCATTTTTATTTATTTGTTTTGGCAAATACAATTCTATTTCAGAAACCTGATTTAAAGGAGGGTTTCTGTGTGTGTGTGTGTGTGTGTGTGTGTGTGTGTGTGTATGTGTGTGTGTGTGAATGTGTGTGTAATGGACTCCTTTTACAATCTGGGGAAGCCTTTGCATCCCTTCACAGAATCATGTTTTTAAATGCATAAATGCATTCAATTACAGAGAAAACCGATTACATTGAAATAAAGACATGATTTTCTTCTTAGCCAAGGTCACAAAGCTCTCGAAATTCATCCACAGAGTATATCAAGTGCACGTTAAGAGCCCTTGACTTAAAGGAATGCTGGAGTAACACCTTTCAAAAAAGCAAATATTCTTTAAAAATTATCAATACAACTATGTGTATTCTAAATATATATTTCTGAAAATTTACCTTAAAGTGAGGTTAAATACTGTTCATGTGTTTGAGTAGATATGAATAATAATACTAATAATAGAGTAACTTCATTTTTATATAGAGTAGATGAAATAAAAACAGAAATTGAAATTATTTAAATCTGAAAAGGACCTAAATGTACTTACATTGTCTTTACATAGACTTCAAAAGTGTTTACCTATAATAATGAGTTAGATGGCAAAAAAGATTGCTGAGGTGTAAAATAATTTTTAAAAGGAGAATTGACTTAAATTGTGTACTTAATGCCTGTTGCACAATAGTCAATTGACAGATCACAAGAGATAGAAGTGATTATAAAAGTTAAAATAGATAATTTCAATTAAATAAAATTAAGAAATATTTTATGAGAAAATAAAATCATTAAACATAGAAAAAGAAGAGATTATTATTGGGAAAAACCTTTAGAGAAAATGTTACTTGTCTAGAGCAGACTGATATAAACATTTAAGAACAAGAATCATTCCTGGAGTGATAAGAGATCAAAGAGATGATGAACAGAAACCTTTCAAAGGAAGACTTACAAATAAATAGTTAATAGTAAATGACAAGAATACTAGACTGAGTCATAAGATGAGTTTGAATCTCATATCTATATCACTCATATATAATCAAAATGAAATAATTATATCTCATTTATATAGTGCTTACTATGTGCCTGGCATTGTCATAAGTGCTTTACAATTATTATCACATTTTACCCTCATAATTACTCTGAGAAGTAAGTACTATTCGTATTTTCATTTTAGAGATGAGGAAACTGAGGTACACAAAAATTAAAAGACTTGTCCAGGATCACACAGTTAGTAGGTGTGTAAGGCCAGATTTGAATTCAAATTTTCCTAACTCCAGGCCCCATATTTCATTTACTGTGCCATGTCACTCTTTCCTAATTTAACTAAGACACATTACCTTTTCAGTTCTTAGTTTCACATTTATAAATAAAGAGGTTGCATTAATGGCTTCTAAAGTCCCTTAAAGATAGAAATCTTTGATCATATAAACAACAAATAATCACATAAAATATAATTTCAAGTCATTAGTAATAAGAGGAAGATGTAAACAAATCTGAAATTTCATTTCATAATTTTTAACTTAGTAAAAATGATAAAAGACAGAAATAATGTAGATGCTGATGGAGGACAGGCATACCAATCACTACCAACAGAGCCTTGAATTAGTTCATCTCTATGGGAAAACAAATTGGAATTATAAGAAAAGTTACAAAAGCTGTTCATATCCTTTGACAAAGAATTCCCACTGCTGGGCTTATGCCCTAAGTAGGTCACAGTACAGAAAGTAAGGTCTCATATTTATTATGACCTTAGCAACAAATGAACATTTCAGTAAACAAAAAAAGAATGGAAAAAAAGATTATATATGAAGCTGTGAACTATTACACATGGTTTCCTTTTTTAAAGTATATTAAATTTAACAGGAAAGTAAAAACAAACAAAAATAACTTGCTTCCCTTTATAATTTCTTTCTGATCTTTTCTGTGAATTATTTAATTTCTCACTGACACTTTTTTTTTTCTCACTGTTACTATCCATCATTTAGCCACTTTCTCTTGTAACTATTAAGTATAGGTAAACAAAGGAAATATACTCATTGGTCTTGTTTGAAAATGTTTTTTCTCAATCCATTATTCCTCTGTCAAAAGACGAGAAGTAAACTTCATCGTTAGTCTTCAGGAACCATTGTATTAATTAGAATTCTTAAAAATTTCAAAGTTGTTTTCCTTTATATTACTGTAGTTGTATAACTTTGTTCGATGCTACTAAATCCATTTATTTTATTATTTTTACAATGCAATAATATTTCATTTAAATGCCATAATTTACACAACCATTCCCCAATGTAGCAGGACTTTTCCTGAGAGAAAAAAAATGAAAACAAGATGGATAATCATTGATTAATTGATCAATGGATAACAAAATAAAATATAAAAGAATAATGGAATCCTATTATTATAAGAACCAATGATTACAAGGAATTCAGAGAAATCTATAAAGATTTTTATGAACTAGTATACTGCAAAGAAAGCAAGACAAGGGAAATTATACTTTTTTTTTTACTACTATAATGTAAACATAAAGAACAACAAATTGTATTTGAAAGCTGTGAAATTGTCATAATCTGTCCTAGTACAGGTAAAGAGATGACAAAATGCATGTACCTCCTTTGATTAGAGAAATGAGGAACTATAAATATGAAATGTTGCTTATGCTATTATTTGTAGTCACAATATCAATGGATTTTACATATTTTTCTTGTTACGGGAGGACAACAAGTGTATAGGGGAGTGGCAAGGAAGCTCTACTTGGAAATAACTACAATGTACCAAAAATAATAATTGATAAAAATGGGGGAAAAGGAAAAGATTACAATAAGATTATATTTCATAAGAAATTATATTCATGGTAAATTTTTTTGCTCCTTTTATCATTAGCAAAATAAGATGAGATTTCTAAGCTTTCCAACAAATGTTGTTTCTTGTTGTCTCTGAATATTTTAGGTACTCAGGGGAGTCAATTCTATTCTTCACTTGCCTCCCTCACAAAGATGAAACTGGAGCCATTCTCATTAATATCAGCTACTAAATGATCAAATAACATATAAATAGTTATATATTTTATATGTGATATATGTTTTGAGTATTATTTTGAATTTGATGTTAAGCTTCTGTGGACATAATGGACTGTGTTATGCAAATGATAAGTAGATAGACTCATTTGCTTTGGGGAAAAGGCATTATTTCAGTTTATTCATAGATACTGTGTTGTTATTTTTTTCCTTCTATTCTTTTCTTTGTACTTTATATAATATTAGGCTTTAAAGCAAACACTGCCCCTTTTGTTTCTCATTTTATTCAAAGCTGTGAATATGTCCATCAAGGCCTGAATTTTGAACAGTTATCTCAATATTATAGAAATGGTTTCAAAGAAAGGTTGAGAATTAATGTCTTTAGATGATTATTCCATACCAGTAAATAATCAGTTTTTAAGCTTTAAGCCATATTTCTAGGCAGCAAGAGTCTCTTTTTAAATCTCATTTTTTATATTCATGGTGCACTTCAGAAAAATGTAAATTAGGTCTATAATTTATGTTTACTCTCTCTATATTTCATGTATCATATATGTAATATTTGAAAATGTGAGCTCCTTAAGGGTAAGGACTGTGTTTTGCCTTTCTTTATATTCCATCTCTTTGTATAATACTTAACACATAATAGATATTTTTATAAATACTTCTTAACTGACCCATTGAAGACCTTTGCATTTATCACTCTGAACCTCTTCTTCTTTATTCCTATTGCACAAGCTTTTATTTGCCCTTACTTCCTTCTCCCAACAAATTTTGCCCATACTGTTCCTGCTTTTGATCTTAGGGCATAAGCTGTATTAATTGACAGTTAAAAGATTTGACTAAAATTTTGAGGTATAGACCCAACTATAGATATTTGTTACAGAGAAAATAATTAACTGTCTGAAGTTGAATTTGAACCCAGTTCTTCCTGTCCCCAGATCTAGTTCTCTACTCTGCTACCCAGCTCCTTCTAATCCTGCCTAAAATGGGTTTAGGGTAAAGAATTGAGTTGTTAGTCCTATAAAGTTTTTTTTGTTTGTTTGTTTTTTGTTTGTTTGTTTTGTTTTTTGCTTTTTGCTGAGGCAATTGAGGTTAAGTGACTTGCCCAGGGTCATACAGCTAGGGAATGTTAAGTATCCGACCAGATTTGAACTCAGGTCCTCCTGACTTCAGTGCTGGTGCTCTATCCACTGTGCCACCTAGCTGCCCCTCCCATAAAGTTTTTAAGTAGAAATTTACAACATTAAGTATTTGAATGAAGGAAGGAATTAATTAATAAAAAAGCATAAATGTCTATTATGTATCTGAAGGACTAGGAATACAAATATAAAAGTGTGAACTTATCACTGTAGCAATATGATAACAATTCAAGCATTTGGTACAGGAAGAATAGACCTCTAGAGCCATCTGTTTCCAGAAAAGCAATGATATCTCTTATCACTCAGAGGAAGAGTAGAAGAATGAGTATAGCATTGTAAAGGTGAAGCATAATTGAAATTAACTAAAATTATATAATTACAAATCAAAATAACACCACCTTAGGGAATGAGTTCCAACACTGAGTGTTGAGTTAGCTTAATTCCTCCAATTTCTGGTCTTCAGAAATCTAATTCAGGAGATCAGGGCCAGGAGTAGTAGTAAAAGCAATGATGGGCAAACATGGCAAAGAGACAACTGAGAGAGAAGTATATTGACACCTCAAATTTTCATGACACCTTAGACTCAACATGCCCCAAATTTCCTACTTTGATTCAGTCAGGTAGTCAATCAGTCAGCTAGCATTTTTAAAGCATCTATTGTGTTCTAGGAGCTCTATGCAAAAGGATGGGAATACAAATAATGTCAAACAAACAAAAGAAATAGCACTGGTTTTCAAGGAACCTACAGTCTAATGGGATATTAGAAAACAGTTTTATATCAAAATTATGTAAAGATATACATATATATATATATGAAAATCTCAGAAGGAAGTCACTAAAAATTAAGGACTGGGAAAAAGCTTTTTTAAAAAGGGGAGAGTTGGACCTGAGAGAAGTGATTAGTTCAGTGCCTGGCACATAGAGGCACTTTATATTTATTAAATTTAATTGAAGGAAACCAAGAGAACTAGGAGAAAAAGATGAGGAAGGAGAATGTTTGAGACATGGGTATGGCCAGTGAAAATGCAGTCAGGAGATAGAATGTTCTGTGGAGGAATAGTAAGGATACTAGGACCACTGGATCACAGGACACATGGAGGAGCATAATTGTAAGAAGACTGACGTTGTTTTTTGTGCTTCATCCTCAAAGAGGTCCATGCCATCAGAGAGCTGATATGCAAGTGAGTTGGATTGAAGAGAGGGAGGGCTGGGCAAGGTGACCTGCTTCACTTTCCCTCCAGAGCCATCTAGGGTCCAGTGGTCAGATAGAGATCAAGATGACTGGAGAGGCCCTGGATGAAATGGGAAATCCTGGGCCTCTTTAAGATCTTGAAGAAGGCTGTTTGACTGAAGCTACACCCATATAGTGATTAAGGCTGGGTAAGAAATGAGGCAGAGAATGGTTTCTTTTACTTGAGGGAGAGACAGATAGAGAGAGAGAAAGAGAGAGAGAGAGAGAGAGAGAGAGACAGAGACAGAGACAGAGAGAGACAGAGAGAAACAGAGAGAGACAGAGAGAGACAGAGACAGAGACAGACAGAGACAAAGAGATAGACAGAGAGAGATGGACAGAAAAAGAGAGACAATCAAAGAGATAGAGGAAGAGAGAGGGATAGACCAACACACACACACACACACACACACACACACACAGAGAGAGAGAGAGAGAGAGAGAGAGAGAGAGAGAGAGAGAGAGAGAGAGAGA